>CM045448.1:8523884-8653007 GCA_024666655.1 Dascyllus trimaculatus | reverse complement strand
AATATGCAATTTCACTGGCTTCTGCTCGCTATATAAACGTCGAAGCACATCGCCTGCTGATGTTCATTCAAAGTCAGCGGCTCTGAATAATTTAACAACAGTTATGTCCGCTAATGAAGTCCTTCTTGTCCCAAAGGCTTCTCCCCGTCCAGGAGAATTTCCTACTCAAATTCCAGGTAGGGAGACGCTAATGCAAAATAAAATGGCTACATTATGCTTAAAACAGCACAGCCACCATGTTTAAATATCTATAATAGACTTATTTCTTCACTGAGATTTGCTTTACTGGTACTTTTGCAGGCCGGTAATCAAAGCTCAACCTTGTTTTTACAGGGTGTCAAGTTGACCTCCGAGCAGTTCAATGCCATCTTCACATACTATGACAAGGTAGGTGACATTTTATTCATAGTAGGAATAATACACTTGTCAGCTACACTCCACACACTCCCGAACGCACAGCTGATACCTGACCCTCTGGGTTAGCTTTTGTTCCGCTAGATTTCACTCGTCAATGTATTTTGGCAGGGATGCTTTCTTTCATCTGTCTTTCTGAGAAGCCTGAGCTGCTCCTGGGGTTTTCTGTCCACGTTCTCGGAGATAAATTGGCACACACAATGCTGGGCGATAGCATTTGAACACCTCATCATGCTTAATAGGAGGAAAAGTTATTTCGCACGAAACAACTGCATCCCTCGTGGGTTTCAGCCATGGGAGCACTTTTAAAACACGCTGTTGAATCAAATCGGTTTTATCTCTGAGCCATCTGAAATCAAAGCATTGGATCTTTTTTCTCATTTTAAATCCTCTGATCACGAAATCTTCTTCTCATTTAAAAATACAGTACTATTTCCTCATGCTGGGGCAAATCATCATGAAATATCACCAACTTTAAGGATATGTTTGTATTTTTTTCCAAATCAAAGGTATGTTAATACAGTTAAAACAGTTAGGTGTCTTGTAGTACACAGGAAAACTTAATTTCTTGAGTGGATATTTATATAATACGCAACAGAATAAGTCTGTTATTAATCTTTATGTTGGTTTTTGTTTTAACCCTCCAAAACCCAGAGCACTGATTTTATTTAAGTTTGTTTAAATGTTGGTAGCAGCCCTCCCATCAAGATGACAATGTTCTTTATATTTGATCAGTGCATACATTATTAGACATTGCTGATTCAATAATATCAAAATATTTATCTCAAAACTGAATTGAATTGACAAGAAGTTGTTTAATACATCGCAATAAAAAGAAATAGAATTGGTAGAACTGTAATTGTAATCCACGGAATAATACATTTCCACGAGATATTTCGCTTCCCTCATATATGCTACTGAGGGAATACAAAATATTAGGAACACTCATGCACCACTACAACACATAATTACCTTAATAATGAAGATAAAATAGAAACACTACCTTTCTCACAACATACATAGGAAACAAACATGTAGAAGATTTGTAAACGTGAAATTTATGGCAGAGCTTTTGTACTGGATTGATTAGGTGTCACAGATGTTCCTAATAAATAGGTTTAACCCTATAGCCAGTAAATTATCTTTATACACCGTGCAGCCATAGCACCATGACCACTGACAGGACATTGATCATATTGGTACTATGTGGTGTTCTGATGGAAAACCTTGGATTTTAACATCCATGTTGATGAGTCTTAGACACCCAAATAAACATTGTCCCACAACAAACACACTCCCTCATGCAAACGGAAATCCCAAATGTCACTGGCCTACCCCCACAGGAAAATGCACCCCACCACATGGAAAAAACATCAAACAATCAGGAACATGTTGAGGAACATGACAATGGCCCAACATGTTGGTTTGACCTCCAAACTTCCTACAACACATTCTGATCAAGCATCAACAGGATGCAGTGAACAAGTCTGATTGACAGAGGCCCCACTGGACAAGCCAGAGTACCCAAAGGATCCAGTGCCAACGTCCTGGTTCCAGACCCCATAGGACACCCTGAGAGGTCCTCTTGTCCATGTCCAATGGTTCAGAGCATTTTTGAGCACATAAAGGGGACCAACACAACATTAGGCAGGTGGTCATGATGTTATGCCTGATCAATGCACTTCATTATTAAAGCTTTCTAT
Organism: Dascyllus trimaculatus; assembly: GCA_024666655.1. NCBI lineage: Eukaryota > Metazoa > Chordata > Actinopteri > Pomacentridae > Dascyllus > Dascyllus trimaculatus. Next base: position 8,650,890 of record CM045448.1, on the reverse strand, counting down.
CACTAAACACCTTTAGCTAAAAGGAAAAGTGCTCAAAGTCAAATGCTTCCTTGGAAAATTGCTGAAATTGGTTCAAGCCAGTGGGAGAAACTTGAGTTGTATGAAAGTGAGATGTGTTCTTACAGTATTTAAATTTTCATGCTAAAAAATGTGGCAAGTTTCCAGCAGGTGATGCAATTTTACAACTGTGGGCCAAGGAGGGCTCAGATAATAAATAAACGGTGCTTATATGTGAGGGGATACTAATTAGATTTAGCCAAACGTAATGGAATAGAAGGTAGTCTGAAAAGTGGTGGGGCTATTTACAGTGTCTGAAAGCTGATCTGCTACTACAGTGAGTGGGAAAAGAAAACGCATCTGCAAGAGAGTTTGAAAGAAAATATGCCAGCGTGTTGTCTGGATGACTCAGCGCTGCTTGTTTGGGAGTTTCCTTTTTACTAAAACCATGAATATGCAAATGTTTTTTTTGTTTTTTTTTTACCAGTGGCACTCCCCATCTATCTAGGGAAATGAGTCGGCCTTGGCACACCTGTCCTTTTGTAAACAGCTCAGGGTGGTTGAGCAGTGGTTCACTTAATGGCCATATTTTCCACATTAGCAGTCGATCGGTGGGGAGGGCGGCGATACGATACGAGGCGGAGGGGAAGCACAGCAGAGTGAGAGAGGGGAGAGTAGCAAGCTCTGTACATCTGCTGAATAATTTTTCTTGTTTATGATATCTTGTGTAGTTTTGTGAGCCTGAGGGACTGACTATAATCTGGGTAGCTATAAGAAGGCTGACTCAGTTTATGGGGAAATAAACAATTCGGCTTGATGCGGCTCAGCACCAGAACTCTAGTTAGCTTGTTAGCTCTGCCCTCATGTGCAAAATGCTTTCCATGTTTCCCCATTTTACATGTGAACTAAAATCGATATATATTACTCTCTAATTGCATTTGGAAGCAGTGATTTAACCAGATCATTAAGTCTTTCATAACTGGTTTCTAAAACATTCAACAATTAATTCATTTAAGTGCTTTTACAGTTGAAAAACTACAAAAAGCATTATAGATTTTAGCATGACTCTTCCTTATTTACTGTCTGCAAGTGACTCGTTTTAGTGAATATGCCATTTCCACTGTCAGTAATGTTACATAATGAATTCTGTAGAGTTGAGATGAGAGTGATGCAGAGGGGTTTGTATTGGTTCCAATTTGGGACTGAGTACATGCAAAAAAATATCATACTGCAATTATTTTTTTACAGATATTGTAATGAGTCATGATTGTAGAGCAGATTATATGTTTTTCATTTATTTACACTGAAAGACAAGTAAAAAGGGTTATTTTAACTGCAGTCAATACCAAACAAGCATGTTCCCTTACATCTAAAGACTGTTATTTGCAGGTGAAGCATCTCTTTGGTACCACAATGCTTTATTCATAATGGTATTTTGTGACGTATTTTATCTTTACCAAATGATCCCAGCTCCATTTGGATACTACACTTGGCCATATTGCAGTTTCACTAATATTTTATCACTAGTACAGGTAGACAGTTTTGCACCTGCTGATTGATAACATAAAATACCTAACAATTAGCATGTGAATATTCTGCATCCGTATTCTGTGTCTGGGCCTAGCAATAAAGTGAAATCTATGCAAAACAATTATTTATTTGTTCACAGACTTTTACTTTTTTTTAGATTTATTTTTGGCCTTTTGTGCCTTTATTAGATAGGACAGTGGATAGAATCGGAAACGGGAGAGAGTAGGGAAGGACATGCAGTAAACGCCCGAGGTCGGAGTCGAACCCGGGACAGCCGCTACGCCTCTGCACTTGGGTCGCGACATAACCATTAGGCTATCAGGGCGCCCCACAGACTTTTACTTTTACGTTTTACGCCACACCTCGTCTGAATCTGTTCATGTGCTATGATTGAAAGTGCAGAAGACTTTGCAGTAAGTGCACTGTCCTCGAATTTTAGGTAAACTACTATTTTTACATTCAATAATGGACGTTCTATCAATAACAACAACAGGCTTATTATCAGTTTTATTTCACATTGTACCTTTTTGTACTTATATTCTAAAACTAGTACTCTATATTTTTGTAAATACCAGCATTTTTGGCACCTTATTTCTATTTCTGCTTCTTTCCAGCATGATTTGCACGCTAATTGCACGTTCTTCTGTCTATCTATCTATCTAGATCCTAAGTGTTTCAATAGAAGGCAACTTGATTTCTCATTTTGGTTCTCCACATAGACGCACCTTCAAGTTAAATATTTCTTACGTTATTTTTGATTGCTTGTCCTTCACTTTGCCTCAGTTAAAATACCATCTTTAGCGAAAAAAAAAAAAAAAAAGAAAAAAGTTAGAGACCAAGATGTCAGGCAAGAGCAGTTCGTCAGCACTGGAGAGGGTTGCGTGCGAGTTCATGTGACGGGTTAGACTGAAGGCTAGCACTCTCTCCAGCTCACTGGCAGAAGACTGGGTTGAACGTTCAATTATAGATGAGCCCGCTGCACCCCGTTCATGTAGACACCCTCTGCGAACGGAGCGCCACCATTTATGTGTGTAATTAGTTTCATCATTTTGTTATGAGCTCAGTCCCTGCAGCTGAAACACAGGCAGCTGCTGTCTCTGGTGCTGAGAGATTGTGTGCAGGGCAAAGTGTGGCCGGTCAGCTGAACACTAACATGGCTCACAGTGCCGCAGCCCCAAACCATGCAAGGACTCGAAAAATGTCTAAAATGCAAGATGGCACGCAACTTAGACAGGCTGGCTGGTACCTGATGTTGCTCTGCTTTCCCAGAGCTCTGCAGAGAGCCGCGTCTTTCATCCTTAAAGGGAAAATAAATAGAATTCACACTTTATTCCCAAGATCTGGGACACTTCATCCTGGCTTTGTAAACATCAAAGAGCATCTCCCAAAGTTGGAAAAAAAATAAGACTGGCAAGACGCTCGGCGATGAAATCATCTTGAGACCGAGCCTAGATGAACAGAACATGGTTTTGTGTCACTTGCCAAGGGAAGGTTTCCAATAATCTGGACTTATTTCCTGGCCCCATATTCTATAAACACCACCGTGAGACATAACTCTCTAATTAGCAAAGAGGCTCCATGTTGACTCTGCAGCTAACCCCCTCTACACAGAGTTGTGAATGGGAAGTCTTTTTAAACCATTTGGCCGGTACATTCATGACTGCTGCCATGAAATACTGAATGAAGCTGAGCAGCAGGGCCGGACAAAACAAACAAAGCAGCTCGAAATCTCAACATACAGTGACTGGCGCGCTGTTTAGAAAGTAATGTAGGGTTTTTGCAGTTTTTAGAGTAGATTTATTTCAATCAATGTCTTTTAAGTCCTTGTCTCTTTCCAAATGAGACAACACAATGGCAATTTACTCACTGCTGCAATTCTATTAAAGTCACCGCATTTACAGTATTACAAAATGGGTGTCTCTGGTGACATTCCCACTCAAAATCACAAGCCACAATCAGTTAGTGTTGCATATTTCAGTATACAGCAGTTATCTTTCTGCTAAAAAATGGAAGGGGGAGCTAACGCAACAGACAGTAAAGCAGCATGCTGTTTTCCCCCTCTGCTAGAGCTGCAAGTGGGTTTCGATATGGCCGAAGAATGCTGTTATGGAGGCATGGTCCAGAGGGGTGCACTATAAAGCAGGTTCAACATAGCCATTTGTGGTAGCTGGCTAAACAAAACCTAAAACCTCAAGCAGAGTTAGCGTCATGACGGTGGTTGTTAGCTTGCTTTTTTGTTGTTGTTGTATCCGTGTGGGCTCCAATCAAAAGGGACATTTGGTACGTCATTCACCTTTTAGGTGCTACTGTCTGAATCGGGTCTAGTCAAAGCAGTTTTTAGCTGATTAGCATTGGCACGAACCTAAGTTTGATCCTTTGTTTACCTTTGTTGTCACACAACTGTTGTAAATTTGAAAAACTTTCTTAATTAATGCGGGATTACTAATCAATAATTCATTCATTTGTAATACATTTTGAGCACACTGGACATTTGTAGTGTACCGTCATTGCCGTTGTAAGCCCTGGACCCATGATATAGGCTACCAAGACAGTTGATACTTGTTCGAATAGGATGTAAAAATGTTTTCCTTGATTGTGCCGGATTAAGCTAACACATGAGAGGTCATTATGCATCACAGAAAACTTTGTCATGGTGCCCCTTTACTAACTTTGCCTCCCCAAAATGCTCTCTGCTAGTCAACACAGCACTGCCCATCTCCTCTGGCTGCTACATTATTAAACAGTAAGAGGCAACCAGGTACGACAGCAAATCTACAATACTTTAAGTGTATTATTTATTTGGGACATCCCAAAAAAAATATGTTAACTATGCAAGTCAACATATTGATTTCATTATGATTTCAAGTGACTCTCAATGTAGTTGCTTATTTCTAATGTGGCAGCTGCACATTAGAGCTCTGAAACATTCCATTTCATACATTTAAACATGAAACTCAAAAAGAATGCATGGCCAAATCAAAGTGAATCAGATTTTATTGACTTTAGACACTGTTTGGATCTTTGGCAAGTGAGGTTCAAAAACACACCTGCACTTTCCACTTCTCCTCTTAGGTGTCGCCAAAGGTAACAAAACAGAGATCTTTAAAAAGACCCCTTTAAAAATGACAAATGACAAAAAAATGTGTCAGGCAAGTGCATATTGGTCAGCTGTGGTTAAATGATTATGGTGTGATATGATAATTATAAGACATTTTGTCCAGATTATTTTAATAATCATGTTTTCCCTTTCAGACCGTTCTGAATATTTGGAAATGAAAATAACATTTGTGGTGTTTCTGTCAACTTCTTCCAGGATGGCAACGGCTACATTGATGAGCAGGAGCTGGAGGCTCTGCTAAAAGACCTTTACCAGACAAACAAGATGGTGAGAGTGAGATAAAATGTCACTATTTATGGTTTACAGCCTTTACATGTATTAGTGCATACTGTGGCCCTCCACTGCACAGTATGTACTGTGTATTTACTGTATGGTTAGACCTTTGTTGTGACTTTTGGTCCACAATCCAATTTCTTTGAACTCATTTCTGCTTCTAATATACCTTTAAATTGTATTTTAAACACAGCTCTACATAACTACATGTCTGTATGACTAAACACTCTGTAAGTGTTACGTAAGTTGACTGCTCCAGTTCTCAGCGCTGCAAAAGCTCAGATCAAAAGCTTTGCTAATACCAGCAAATGATTAAAGCTTATTAACAGTTCATCATCTCTATCCAGGATGTCTTTAAGTCAATCTTTTCTACTGTTTAAGTGACAAAATGAGAAAGAGTCCGCTAGCTGAAACTTCAAACAAGAAGACACAATAAGGTCCACTTATATTCAGTGTGGCCCTTGTTAGAGAAAAAGATGCAGCCCTCCAGGTGACCAGGCAATGTCACTACAACCAACATAAAATCAGGCTAAATCCAACATTCAGTCAATAAATTCTGAAAAAAATATGCAAAATATATAGATACAATTATAAGCTTACACTTTTGAGATCTGAGGAGTTTGACAATATTGTACTAACATTTTCTGATCTCTGGCACCAGAAAATCTAAAGTAACAAGCATCATATCAGTACGAAACCTCAGCAAGCACAAGGCTGCAACAATAGCTCTTGTCTGTTCTCCAACCTTACAAAGGTGATGTTTAAGATACACAGGGACGCTTTTATTAGTATTAAGTACCTCAAAGAGTTGTAGTTGTACAGGTGCCAAGGTAACAGAAAAAATATGCTTAAAAATGGTGAAAATAATGTCAAATATAGTGTAATTTAGCAGTCAGACGCTGTAAATTCTTGATATGGATATCATTTACAGTTTTGTCCTTTTTCTGTTTACAGTCAACATGTAAAATAATACTTTTATCTTTGACATTACTAGATATTATCTGTAATTTGACAAAAAATGAGAGGTAAACAATGTAAAATAACAGTTTAATAAAAATATATTTACCATTTTTCAGTCCTTAATATACAGTACATCCTTTCTCTTTCAAGTAACGGCAATTAGCTGTAAATTAATGCTATTTTTGCTAATTTAAATACAATAAAATGGTGTAATTTTATGGTCAAATGTTATAAAAGAATGAACTACCATTTGTAAAAATACAGATTTGTGATGCTGGCGTTATTTTTTAGTATTGGCCTGTTTTTTTGAGTCAGTATAAATGAATGCATTTTTTAAATGATTTTATTAAATATTATCTGGATTTTAACAAAACAGGAAAAATATGTAATATCACCATTTTAAAAACGTATTTATCATTTGAATAACATAAATATTCATAAAATAACGCTATTTGTGCTGATTTAAATACAGAAAAATAATTTAATTTTATGGTCAAACATTGTAAATGAATTTATTACCATTTATAAAAATGCTGATTTTGGATGTGGACATTATTGGCAGCTTTGGCCTGTTTTTTTACAGTTTACATGTAAATTAATATTTTTTCTGAGATTTTTTTTGTGTTAATTTAACAAAACAGGGAAATCTGTAAAATAACAGTAAATTGTTGCAGTTAAAGTCATTTTTTACAGTGTAGTAATGTTTTTTCCCTTTCCTCAAGACTCCTTTAAAATAAAAATCCCACATAGCTAACTAGCTAGCTAGCTAGCCAACTCTTGAGTTTCCTTCAGGATTAATAAAGTACCTATCTACCGAGCAACTAAAATCTGACCGTTACGACGATACTAGTTGAACTGAGCTATCCCAGCATGGTTTGTGATTCATGCCTCCTTGTCTCTCTTTCAGGAGCTGGACCAGAAAAACCTGACGGGCTACAAGCAGAGCATCATGAGCCTGTCCGACGGGGGGAAGCTCTACCGCGGCGAGCTGGAAATCGTCCTCTGCAGGGACCCAATTCTGTGACTCTTCCTCCTCTCATGTTGCATATCATGGTTTTCTCTGCCTGCCCCGCCCTTTTCTCCCGAGACCACACCCACTTTCAGCTGAGTGGCAACTTATACCAGGTGCATGTGCCGGACACCCCCCGACCCCCAATCATGTCCCACCCCCACCCCTCCCAATGAAACAAATACAGAATGAATGATAACTGCACTGTCAGCACGCAACAGCTCTTCTTCCTGAAACCCTTAATTTTCTGCAAGCTGACCTCTCGACCCCAACCATGACCTTCCTGAAACCTCCAGCTTTTCACCCTCAGACTATCCTCCCAACTTTCCCCTTTTCTGACCTCATCTCTATCTATGCTGTGCCTGACTTGCAACTCCTGACCAAAAGTCCAAACCACCCAATTCCACAGAAACTACCTTCTGACCTGTTGGCAACCCCTGAGTCTTGCCCCGGCTTCATTGACCCCCTCCATTCCCTCGCTCTTCCAACTTTGCATTAGATGCGATATATAGTCAAACTAAATTGCAGACAGATGTGTTTGAAGTGATTGCATTTATAATCTGTAATGGAACTGATAATGATTTTTCCACCTCTATTTCTCCTGAAACCATCTCATTCCATTGAAACTCTTGTGTACCGTTGCCATGACATGATTTTCATTTTCAATGTTTGTTTTTGGCTGAAACTGTCAATTGACAATATTAATAAAATATCTTAAGATAAAAGGATCTTTGACACTGTTTGAATGTGATTTTCTTCAAGTAACTGCCAGTGGTAATCACCTTGTCGACCGTGTTTTTGAACTTCACAACCATGCAATGTTGTGCCATTCTCTCCCAGTTACATTGCCTGATTATTTTCTGTTGTGCTGGCCTTTTGCATACCAACCTGGCCATTTTATCAAGGCCTCCCAGCTTTAAACGGCTTCCTTGCCTTCCATCTGCTAGCAAAGGCATAAGACGGATTAACAATGGCTGCAAATCCCAGCAAGATCAAGACGGTGTGCAGCTTAGAGCCTCAGTAAAGTTACTTTATAGAAATTGGACACATTGATGTTAGTTGGCAGTGTTGGGCAATGCAACTCAAGCAATTGCAACTTCTGGTGCTTTTTAAATTAAAATTTACTGCTCAGCGTGAAGCAGAGTCAAGATGATGATAGAAATAATGCATGTTTCACTGTAGCACTGACTCAGACAGCTTTATTTGCAGCATGATGTCCTTCTCCCAGCTGCATAATGAAAGCGACTGAGGAAACAAGTGAGGTGATATTGCTGAGTCAGCACTGCGAGGCTCTGTCTGTGTTTTCCCCTTGTGTGAATGAAATGAAACAGCATAACAAAACGCTTCTCCCTTGCCTTGGAGTTGCTGACGAAATCCTGAACGTCTGCACAAAGCATGGCCTGACCTAAAGTTTTTGTTGACATTTATTAAAAGTTGACATGTAACAGACTTCAGTGTAAATGTAATTAACAAATATCAGACATAACTAGTGTCGTGTCCCAAGTATACCCTTTAACAGGATAATTGGACCAGCTCTCCGTTTCTAGGGTTAGGTTCTAAACTGCTCATGGGTATTACCCAGTGAGTTCAGCAGAACAGCTTAAGCTGGTGGTGAGGGGACTCGCCTAGCTCTCACTGTCTTCTTCCAGACGCCTACCCCGCTTACTCTGACCGAAAACTAAACTAAGTAGCCTCGTAGCCTAGCCTTCCAACCAGTCACGCCTGTTAACGACAGCTCCCTCCTCTGTATACGACAGCACTTGGTGAATTGCTAGGTTAAATTTAGAAGTCCGGACAGTGGACTCCAGGGATCTGTTTAAAAATCTATTTCCTTTGTAACTAGAATAACCCGTCAGAACCTTTAGATTTTATGCACACAATTGCTTAACTTTTTACATCCATGAGGTGTTTCAGGTGATTAATTTAAAAGTCTGGACCATTTCTCTTTAGATGCTTATCCAGTGTTTATTGCATATTATTGGCAAGGTTACAGCAACAGCAGATGATTATATCAAAAATTCCTGATTATGGTTAACTAATTAGGTTAATAAAACAATGCTGAGCTCTTTTAAGACTAATTACCCGATTGTGTGTTTTTGGGAGAGGAGAGAGCAGGCAGCTAGGCCTCCGCCACCACGCCCAGTCCTGACTTGGGTGCAATAGAGTTCCTTAAGGAATGATAACTCCGTACAAAGTCTCAATATATCCAATAAGTTCCCCACGCATCCCAAGGGGAGTGAACAGTCCAGATCCCGAAATCAGTCTTGCAAAAATCCTTTTAATCCTTGGCTTCGTTGTGGAAAAGTTTCAATAATCCAATACGATGGCAAAATGAGCTGAGGAAAGTCCTTGACTCTCCTAGCACCGGCTGAACGGCCTGAACAGGCCGCATCTTCTGCTTCCTCACGCAGAGGGAAGGATATATTGCTCTGTTCCATCTTCAACAAAATTGCAGACCGATCTAAACTGTTCTTTTTCTTAGTAGAGTAAAACTCTACTTATCCTGGACTAACGCCAGATCCAACCATCTTCTGCGATGTCCCCGGACAACTCCGTTTAACTTGCGTTTGTCTCTCATTTTTATACTTTCCTATATTCCTCAGAGACACATGCACCTTTCTCTCCTCCCAAAACACACTTTCTAAACATTAGCTCATTGTCTCAGTTAGCTCAGTCGCATGATCCATGATTCATTCTTTCCAAAACTTCAGACATTGTCTCATCCAGTCTGGTTTTCTACTTCCTCTTTCTGGTTGCTACACAGTAAGAGGACTTCCTCTTTTTCTGTCAGCTGCTCAGATAAACATATTAGAATTACTTCAAATCTCATTGATATTATATATTTAGGATCATCACACCATCTGAATCAACTGAGACAACTTTCCAATCACTTGATCATCAAAAGTTATTGAAAACTTAGGGACACACACTTGAGCACAGACATTTTACTCCATGTCCTGTTTCTAAACTGACACACAGCTAAGTTCCTCTTTTTAGCCTGCAGAACTCTGGTTACAAAGAATCACTTTTAATCTTCCCAATAATTATAAACTGTTTCAAATCATCACTTAACATAAGAATTATTTCAAATCATCATTAAGCCTAAGCGCAATCATATCATTTTATTTACTTAGCCTCTGTATATGGCTGCTCTGGGATCTCAAACCTTGGCTCCACTTGACACCCCCTTCTTGAGATCACAGGCTGCCATATCCAGATCTAGGGAAAAAGCTCTTCATCCTCCTCCTTCGCGTCGTCTTGGAGATTCACCGATGTCATTTCTCAGCTGTCGACTTCAACCCACTCCTCTGGGTCAGGAATCTTGGGTCACGTTTCCACCTCTTCTGACAGGACTCCTCTGTTTGCATCTTCCAACTTCTTCAGTGCTCTGCCTGCCCAGAGCCCCGTAGTTTTCCTCCTCCATGGCAACCATCCCATTGATGTAGACCACTGCAACGCAGGACGGTAAGCCTTGTGTGCTCGTGGCCATACTTCTCGGTTCCTAGTTTCTTCTAGTCTGAAACTGGCTTCAGCTGCCCCACTCCTTGGATTCCTCCTTTCTTCAGTGAAACTGTGTTACTACACTAACACCTGCTTCACCCTTTACGGCTTCTTGTATTTTGCTTCAACTGCTGCACCAGTGAGTATTTCCTTCCTCACTGGTTCGACAACCACATACCCTGACATAGAGTCCACTGATAGTGAGACTCTCTACTCGTTGTCCTCTGTGCCCTGCGTTGTAGCGACCACATACTTCACAGGCTCACAAAACTTGGCGTATGCGACGTTCTGAAATCCAAAGTTGCTGCTTCTCCAGTTCCTTACGTGTGGAGCCTGTGCCCACATGGCCCCATGCCTCATGCACGGCCTGCACTACCTCCTCCACGCACTCCTCTGGGACCACCTTTCCACTGGGTGTACTGTCCCACTCCTCGATCCCGACAAAGACAATTTTTTTCATCTCCTCTGCTGTGAGGGGACCAGGCGGAGGACTCTCTTCCCCCTCCTCCTCCGCTGTGTGGGGACCAGGCGGAAGACTCACTTCCTTCTTGGCGGGCCTGATCTCTTGTCGTCTCGAGTCGCCTGCTTCCTCAAAGCCTCTCGTAGCGCATTGAGTAGGGATGAGGGCAGACTTGGTTAGGCTACTCCACGGTGTACGCTGGGACTTGGTCAGTTGTCCTCGACTCCGGGCGAAACTCCTGCGGTGCCTCCTGCACCTTCCTGCAGGTTCAGTGATTCTGTTCTCATTCCCAGACGATCACTTCTTCGCAGTAAATCCTCAAGCAGAACTCTTTTCCACTGCAGATTCACTCCTTGGGTTCGACTAAGGGTTCCAGGAACCCCTTTGGGCTTCTGGGGTTCTTGGGTTCTTCTTTTGGACTCAGCCACTCCTGTTGAGCCCTCTTATGTCCATTTGTTCGGACACCAAAGATGTAGTCTCGCTTCTGTCGAGCCTCCTCCTCCTCTATAAAAACTCCTGTCAAGTTTTTATAGAATACTTATGATGAACCCCCGTCCCCATAAAAACGTTGGGATGCAAAAAAACACCCAGGGATGCCAAAAATGGATCTCCAGGATCTCCTGTTTGGATTCGATATCCCAGCGGTGCCTCCAAAAATGGAGGCCAAATTATCGTCTGACCGAGTAGAGGTAGGGGTTAGGAAAGGTAAATCCCATATAGAGTCTCATGTTCTACCAACTGAGCTAACTGGGATATGTTTAAAAATTCAATTTCACTTGTAACTAGAATAACCCGTCAGAACCTTTAGATTTTATGCACACAATTGCTTAACTTTTTACATCCATGAGGTGTTTCAGGTGATTAATTTAAAAGTCTGGACCATTTCTCTTTAGATGCTTATCCAGTGTTTATTGCATATTATTGGCAAGGTTACAGCAACAGCAGATGATTATATCAAAAATTCCTGATTATGGTTAACTAATTAGGTTAATAAAACAATGCTGAGCTCTTTTAAGACTAATTACCCGATTGTGTGTTTTTGGGAGAGGAGAGAGCAGGCAGCTAGGCCTCCGCCACCACGCCCAGTCCTGACTTGGGTGCAATAGAGTTCCTTAAGGAATGATAACTCCGTACAAAGTCTCAATATATCCAATAAGTTCCCCACACATCCCAAGGGGAGTGAACAGTCCAGATCCCGAATCAGTCTTGCAAAAATCCTTTTAATCCTTGGCTTCGTTGTGGAAAAGTTTCAATAATCCAATACGATGGCAAAATGAGCTGAGGAAAGTCCTTGACTCTCCTAGCACCGGCTGAACGGCCTGAACAGGCCGCATCTTCTGCTTCCTCACGCAGAGGGAAGGATATATTGCACTGTTCCATCTTCAACAAAATTGCAGACCGATCTAAACTGTTCTTTTTCTTAGTAGAGTAAAACTCTACTTATCCTGGACTAACGCCAGATCCAACCATCTTCTGCGATGTCCCCGGACAACTCCGTTTAACTTGCGTTTGTCTCTCATTTTTATACTTTCCTATATTCCTCAGAGACACATGCACCTTTCTCTCCTCCCAAAACACACTTTCTAAACATTAGCTCATTGTCTCAGTTAGCTCAGTCGCATGATCCATGATTCATTCTTTCCAAAACTTCAGACATTGTCTCATCCAGTCTGGTTTTCTACTTCCTCTTTCTGGTTGCTACACAGTAAGAGGACTTCCTCTTTTTCTGTCAGCTGCTCAGATAAACATATTAGAATTACTTCAAATCTCATTGATATTATATATTTAGGATCATCACACCATCTGAATCAACTGAGACAACTTTCCAATCACTTGATCATCAAAAGTTATTGAAAACTTAGGGACACACACTTGAGCACAGACATTTTACTCCATGTCCTGTTTCTAAACTGACACACAGCTAAGTTCCTCTTTTTAGCCTGCAGAACTCTGGTTACAAAGAATCACTTTTAATCTTCCCAATAATTATAAACTGTTTCAAATCATCACTTAACATAAGAATTATTTCAAATCATCATTAAGCCTAAGCGCAATCATATCATTTTATTTACTTAGCCTCTGTATATGGCTGCTCTGGGATCTCAAACCTTGGCTCCACTTGACACTAGTTGATAGGTCCAAATGTCATGCTTAAATATCCAAAAGATGGAATATGTAACTGGATTTTTGCTCGAAGCATTAAGGGGAGATAATCTGATTTGACAAAGCCCAAAAGGAAAAGCATGGTGTGTCTCAGAAGCTTTAACTGTCACTAGAAACATGGATGCAGAGCCTATTATGGTAAACTTGCAATAAAAATACAACAATAAAACTGAACTGAAACAATGATCTAAACTGACAAACACAAAATTTTGGCTGAATTCCAGCAATGCACTGGAAGCCTTCAACTTCTCCATCCAGGATGGGAGGTTTTTCATGCAGCTGCACTGAGCTGTTACTCTTGAGATAGTAGGACAGGACATGATATTTCTAGTAAAACCCCTGTAATTGACTTGACATGCTTTTAAAGCCAACTGAATAATACAGCAAGCGCACAAGTTCCCTGCTCACTGAGGAGCTGGTGCAAACACACATCAATTAATCAGAGGCATTGAAATCTTTATATGACACACAGCGGCACAAGGAAAGCGTGCACATCACTAAAAATGAATTTAGTTGATAAAAGTACTATTTAGTGAGGCTGTGTAAGATTTGCTGAACACATTAATCACAAGTCACAATTAGAGGAAAATGTTAAATGTTTTGTAACCGCAGTGAAGAAGCACTAAACGCTGTCATGCTGCTTTTTTATTACATTGGGGGATGTAAACCACCTTCAGCTAACAAGCAAGGAAGCCTGTAACAAAGTGGTGTATATAATTAATAAATATTACAATATGGGGGATACAGAAAAATGGCAATATTTTTGATGAAAGTTCTACTGAGTCTAAAAAAAACTATTTTCCTAGTGAGCCCTGATTGAGAGGTCAATGTAAAGTCAGTGTTACAACAATAAAAGGCAAATAGAAATGGCTAAAGCTAAAAAAAAATTTAATAGGACTATAAGTAAAGAGAATACATAATAAAATCATCAAGTTGTCTAAGTAATGTGAATAGATAGCAATATCTACCTAAAGTCTGCTAAAATCAGCTAAAATTATAAGCTATTGCACAAGCTAACACTATAGCAGCAAAACCATTATGCTAACAGAGAAAAGATGAGTTTAATCCTTTACGGGACAATTGCAAAATAATTATAAAACATACTGTAGCACATGTAGGGAAGGGTCGCAAGTCAGTACACCGGCTGAATAATAAATGAAAGATACAAAGCAATGTTTTTCTAGAATTTGCTAACATTAGCTAATATTAGCAACTTTAAGCTACTGGAGCAGCTAACACTGTATGGGCAAAATCCATGATTGTAGTAAATAAGCAAGGGTGTGTTTTTATCAGTTAATAGTCACAGAGCGTTTATGAATGCTAAAACATACTATTAGTGAACTGTAGCATGTTGAAAAGTCAGCACAGTAAATGAAAAACGAAATTTAGAAAGCAATATGAATTTTAAGTTTGCTATCATTAGCTAAAATTAGCAACTACAGGCTTTTAGACCAGCTAATGTCATAGCAGCATCATCTTAATGGTGTGTTTTGTCACTCAAATAATAACTAACTACAAAATAAGTGCAAATGTTAGAACATAGTTTAGCAGCAGTAGATGCAGAGAAGATTCAACAGTCAGCACAATGATTTAAAAGATAAATCTACAAAGCATTATTAATCTATCGTTTGTGAACATTAGCAACCACAAGCTACTGAACCAGATAATGTTTTAGCAGCTAAATTTAATAGCATTTTTTACCACTCAAATGAAAATTAACTCTAAAGTAATGGTTAATGTTAAAACAAAGTGTAGCATTAGCCCATGTAGAGAAGTTTGGTCGAATAATAAATGAAGGTTACAACACAATATGGATCTGAAGTCTGCCAACAACCTGCTAGCAACCACAAGATATTTGACCAGCTAACGTTGTAGCAATAAAACTCCTGACTACAGTAAATGAGCAAAAGCATGTTTTATCATTTAGGTGCACAATTCTGAATAATTATATATCCTAAAACATACTGTAACAGTAGTCTGCATCAAAGGTCATCTAAAAAGTCAGCACACTGGTTGAATAGTGTCAGTTACCATCAATTAGCAATCTGACGTTAGATGCTTTTATTTATTGTTAGCGACCACAAATGGTCAGACGAGCTCACAAGTAAAGCTGTCAGAGCAAAGCGATTGAGCATGTTGAGTTCAGCAGGGACGCATTAATGGCTAAATTACTAATTATTATTAAGTCACATTTACTGTTGGGCCCCCAAATGCCACTTTAGTTAGGAATATGCACCGTGTGAAGACAAGGGCCCTTCCGAAGGACAGAACCATTAAATCAGCTAATGCTACAGGGCCCCCCTTGTTCAGGTTTATGTGCAGTTAATTAAATTACCAAAAAAGGCACCCAGGGAGTTTGAGGCTTCAAAGCCCTTTGTGCTTCACAGAACCCCAGTTGGCTTGGTGCAACCTTTGGTGTATTTGTTAACTTGGAAATAGGACTTCTTTTTTTCTTTGCAAGAATTAGGCATTTCTTTTTTTCAGGCATTAAATGATTTAATTACAATACAGGATATTTAAAAATTGCTATTTTGATATTTGGTAATCTGTCACACGACACTTAATTCGGTATTACATGAAGTAATATTTAATATTTAGCATCCATACACCTGCACACAAGTTATATATACATTCTTATAGTCTGCAGCTGCACTGTGACAGAAAAGCTGTGTCCTGAATCACCCCATTCGATCAGTACAGGGCAGTAAATTAAGAGTTTGGACACTTATTATAATGTGCAGCCTACAGGTGGGTCGGTGCATCCCTGTCAAAAGCTATCAGCAGCACATTTCTCCCTCTCACATCCATAGGCTGTACTGTCTCACTCTTCTTGACAATGTGAGATGTTTAATTACTGTCTGGTAGTGAAGTGCAGAGATGACTCAGCTGTTATCGTCAGACTTTCAGGCAGGGGGGAGCGCGCTGAGAAAAAAAACGCTTCAGGGAGCTGGGTGCACTGGGGTGGGAATAACTTCTTACAACTCGACATCATTAAAAAGGAGCTGCTGATAGATTTTCGGGGAGAAAGCACATCTAATTAAACATTTTGCTGAAGATGCAGTCGTTGAGAGATTGGACAATGCGTTATACGTAAATCCGTCTCGTGTCAGTCATCCACAAACAAAGACATTAACTTCAAATGCCCTGCACCTTCTGCATTAGCGATGGCATTTCAACTGAGCTATAAAGAATTCTCACTTGCTCAAGTCTCCTAAAGAGGACCCTCAAGAGTGAGTTTTAACCCGCAGGAAGAGTCTGAACTGAAGGCAACGCAGAAGGCAAGAAGCATCTCCAATCCCTGGACGCAGCCTCACTAAGAGCTGCCTTCTGCTACCATCTGGGAGTAGATTCTACATTTAAAATCAGACTGTTCTCAAGCAGATGCGGGATGAACTGTGTTCTTTAGCTGGAAATACGCTTGAGAGGAACAAGACAAAGAAAAACTACATACTAATAGCAAATATGCACTTTTTTTTACAGAAAAGACAAATGTAAGACACATTTGTTGTTGAAAATATGATTATACCATTTCAAAAATGCCAATAGTGATTTTTTTCAATGCTGTCTACTATATTTAAAACAGTTATACTATAGAACTGTGATGGATTATACTGTCTAGGTCTCACTTTCTTGCTTTTCCACCATTTTAAGACATTCAAGATTCCCAGAAGATGAATCCTCATGACTTTGGTTCTCCTTTAATTTTGTCCATTGAGTTGATTTTTGTAAGTGGCACGTTTTTCCTCCACATTCAGTAGAAACTAAACCTGCACTTTAACAGCAGATTTGTAGATAGATAACAACATGACAACACTAAAGGACCCTAGAAACAATCAGAATTTCCAGAACAAAACAGGAAGTAGCACAGGATGACCTCAGAATTCACTGCCTTGGTCTGCTTACTCACATTTTCCCCAGAGCTTTCATCACCACTCACACTGTCTTCTTCAGTATGTAGGGTTTGTTTGCTGTGGTGAAATTTCAGTGCATCTTGACAATGAAGACAATGAGATGATGCTGAAAGCTCAGGAAAAAGCCAGTTCGCTGGGCACTATCAGTCAGAAAAAGGTGGCTGGAGAGCTCTCTGTGGAGCTGTACATCTGATTGAATACGATTGGATGTCAGTAGATTGGATGAAGAGGTATTCAGCTCCTTTACTTAAGTAAAAGAACAAATAAAACAATACAAGAACACTTAATTACAAGTTAGAGTCATGCATACAAAAACTCTGTTTAAGTAAAACTACATAGATATTAGCAGCACAAGGTAGCTAAAATATTAAAGGGACCTCTACTAGACAGTGCTTTTTGTAAGACATAAAAAGCAGCTAAGTTTGAAACAACTGGTTTATTTTTAACAATGTGTTGTGTTTTTAAAGTTTGCTATGTTACTCATTGTGCAAAATCTTGAGTAAAAGCAGTCAGTTAAGTGTAGTGGAGTAGAAAGTACAATATTCCCCTGTGAAATGTAGCGGAGAGGAAGTATAAAGTAGCATAAAATAGAAACACACATCAAAACTGTACTTAAATACAACATTGAGTAAATGTACTTAGTTACTACCACTGGTAGCTACTCTGCACAGCTGTGAATGAGCCCATCTTTGTAAAGGAAGCTGTAAGAGCCTTCAGTGCTCTGCCAGGACTAATGCTTCATTTCAGAGGGAGAACTCACTGCTGCAGTCAGAGGGACATAAATGTGGTAGTCAATCTTCGATGAGACACTTTATAGCCCCATACATTTTTAAAGTCAGAGATAATTCCAAATTATAATTTCAAAAGTTCATTTTTCCCCAAATTCTCCATTTGGGAACAATTCAATTTGGGGCACAGCTATAATGCGATTTCTTGAAATTGAGGGCTTTCTTTCGTGTCAGGGCGATGACACGCTGCTCACTTGTTCTGGCAAACCGAATTTCCCTCCGGACACTAAACACTGTTGAATCTTGTGTCACATTCAGGGCTCCACATGACAGCGGAATGGCACATATTCAGGCTACTGTTTACACAAACAGGCTCAATGAGTGAACAGCTGAGTTGAGTTGAGCCGAGCAGAGCGAGTAACGAAAGGATACTGTAGTGCATGTAAACACTTTTAATCATACATTTAGTCGACTGTGACAAACCATTGTAATGAAGACCGGAGGCAGCCAACTACACATGGGGAGGATAAAGAAGGAGGAGAATATGAATATAAGAGAATAACGGCCATGATTTATTCATTGATGAAAGAAACCCTGGTATTTTATTTATGATCTCTTTAAATATAGCTCATGCGAATTAAATAAGTGATCGAAATGGATGTTCCAACCCAGATTCTTGTGTATCCCACACACCCATGCATATGCAAACACTTGACACAGGCGTGTGTGTGCACGTGTAAACATACGTCACATCACAACGCGTGTGCACATTCACAAGTTAACACAGACACACACACCGACTCTGTGCTGCAGCTGGAGCAATTTAACACGAAAGCAAACTGTACAAACATTTTAATCAACTGTAGCAATTAATCGCAGTTGTTTACGATTATAAAGCAGATTTATCAGGGGAATAGACAAATCACAGACCATTTGGTTTGCAGGATTCAAATTATTATAAATAGCCAAAAGACATCTACATGTCACCAGGAGGGTTGTCCCTTCCAGCTCACTGCTCATTGCATCACATTAAGGCTATTCTCCGTTGACTGGACACAACTCACTGAAACTCACATAAGATTGTGTTTTTCTGAGAATAAAGATCAACTAGTGCAGCGCCTATTCAGCGGCCTAGAATATAATATAGACTAAATGCCTGTTTAGGTATGTAGGCCTAGCTGAAGACCCCAAAATGACCCCCAAAAAACAGGCCACCACTCATCTGATCAACTTCAAACATTAACAATGTGCCTTCTCGTGTTCCCAGCGATACACCCGCCCCATTTGAGGTGAATCTGTTGAGACATGCAAAGATGAGAAAGACGCACATTTACTGAAGAGATACCATTCACACATCTGCATGACAAATGTGAAGCCACACTTAGCTTAACTTAGCCCACTGTCACTAAAGCTCACTAAACAACACATTATATATATTTTTTGTTTAATCCATGAAAAAGGTGAAGTGGGTTATGACTATTTCCTGGTGAGGTCGTTGTCTTTATGCAGAGCTTAGTTAATTTCCTCGTGGCTGTAATTTCACTCGTAAACTGCTCACTAACTAACACACTATACTTTTGTTGGTTTAATCCATGGAAAAGGTTAAGAGGGGTTATGACTATTTCCTGGTGAGGTCCCTGTCTTTATGCAAAGCTTAGTTAATTGTCTCCTGGCGGTGGCTTCATCTTTAAATCTGCAATAACTGATTTTCTAGTTGCTGCGAAATAAGTTGTGACATATCATTACCTTTTTTTAAGCTTATACAGTGTTTTTTCTGGCTGTCTGGCAAATGCAAATTGAAGTAACTCTCTTTTAGTTGAGCTCTACCACCTAATGAGGGAAATATCTGTCTCTTTAGCTAACTGTGTCTGTCTGCTGGTTGGAGCTGTCCCAGCAGGTAGCATACGGTAGTTTTTTTTTTTTGCTTTCTGATATGGTAGAAAACAACGCTATGAGAGAGGTGAGAGCAAGCCAAAACAGTAAATTTGCAGGCTGGCAGTTTAACAATGAGCTGAAAGTAGATATAAAGCTCTATAAAGCCAAAGGCAGCTGCAGAATGAAGTGATAATTCTCTTTATGTTTGACCTCTTTTGCATTTTGACCTTGTCATTTGATACTTTATCGATGCTTTAACAGGAGTAGTGTTCAATTCCAAGAAGAAAATATGAATCTATTATATCTATATCTCTGATACTGTTCCTTTAAAATAAAAACTACCACTTCTTCCTGTGTTAAATATTGTATTTATAGCCAGCTTTAATGAAGGAACTGTCTTGTGCCAGAGCTGTAAAACTGATTAATGGTAACTGACAACATTTCTTAACATAAAGAGACAGTGACCCAGAGTCATATTAACATGTAAGTTAAGGCACTTACATTTTCTGTGAGATCATCATATTGGAAATCCAAAACACTGAACAAGCTGCAGAAACTAATCCCTTTTCCTTTGGCTTGCACACAGATTGTTAATGATCTTTATCATGCGTTTTCCTTTTACTGGGCTCTTGACAGAGTCCCAGTGGCCCAGTAATGTTTATTTCTTGCCACTAAGCCAATATAAGATGGTACAGGAAGAACATATGAAAGAGGATCCTTAAGGGATATGGGGAAAGGAAGTACTATTAGTTGATCAATATGGCCATTTTCAGTTGCAGTTTCTCCTGGAAAGACTCAACCTGTCTTTCATTTGGATTTAACATTACATATCCACAGAGGGCGTGTGATGTTTAATGAGTCAGTATGCTGACTCTGCATGAGCTCAGTTATCATTCAAGCACAGAGAAAGACATCTAAAAAGGTGTGATAGGCAGCCATCAGGAGACTCTACAGTGAATTAAGTGGCATAATTATTTATTGGAGGATTCTCTGTGCTCTTCAACCAGGATCAATACTGATGGCTATGAGTAAAAGCGGCACAGTCACCTTGAGTGTCTCTGTGTCGGTGTCTTTTTCGACTATATGCAATGCAGGTGTAACTGTGGCTGTAACTCAGTTGAATATTCAGATGAGGAATTTAAATGATCTCTAAATATTTGAAGTTTGAACTTTCTTTAAGGCACTGTCAAGTCATTCAAACAGTCAGTTTAGCGCAGAGGCAAATGTTTAAAGTAATACAAGTGTTGCACAAACTCTTCTGGACTGTTTGCCATCCATTATGTGATTGTGTTGAGTCTGCAAATGCTTAAAGCAGCAGCAGAACTGGCACCAAAGCAGAAACACCATGTTGTGCGTGTGTTCCTCTGCACTGATAACTGGACAAACCAACTGCAATCTAAGCCATTAACTGACTGCTGAATTTTCTCTAGAGACAATGCTGCGCTATTGTGTGTGCTTGGACAAGACGGTTAATGCTCTCCAGCTCCTCAAGCACATCTCTGCACCGCACATTGTACCACCACCAGCTCATCACTTGCACTGTGTGTGCTCGGTGCCAAAGTAATGTGTCTGTAAATGGAGGCATAGCAGCCAAAATCCAAATTAAGTGACCGGGAGCAGACCCGGGGTATCTGTCGTTCCCAAGCACCAGAAGCTTTAAGAAAATCTGGACTTAGGAGGCTGCCAGAGAAACCATCTGTGTGCTGTGGCTGCATAAGCCCCATCAGCTGTGCTGTCACCCTCATCTCTGCACCTCCAACTCAGCTTCAATATTTGAAAACCAACTGAATGCACAAGCAAACAGTGGATCTCCTCTCTCTTACAAAACAAGTACTCATGAAAGCCAGATTATCTAACTGCAAATATTGAAAGGATCAAAAGAATCCAATTCTTTAAATATTGTCAACATTAGGTTTTTGTAAAGTGTCTCTTTCACTTTGTCACGTAATCTAACAAATGAAAAAGACAAACACATTAACAGCTACTGATTATACTGTTTAAAGAAGTATTTAAGAAGATATTCACATGCATAAAAGCAGCTGATTATATACTGAGAAAGAACCTTTGTGAAGACACAGATACAGTTTATAATTTTCTTTTTCTGAGTGTCTTAAGCACAAGTTAATGCACTGGAGATAACTCCCTCTCATTGTTAAAAAAACATTTAATAGTTTTATGTTGCACTTATCTTGCATATTCTTCTCAGCAAACAGGGGCGTAATCACATTTGGATATTTGCTGAGAAAATTGTCTTGCTGTTGGGATTTCAGCAGTTGCTGTGTTTTTGTTTTTATGTCATTCAGTATATAAATAATGTGAATATTGTTTTGTAATCTAGACAGACATACACTCCAGATCATAAGTATTTGGTGAGTTACACTTTTTTTTATATTCTTCAGGCTCTGCATTTCGGAAAATTCAATTTGAGATAAAATAATGGAAGCTACATTAAAGTGCCAAGTCTCAGCTTTAATCTGAGTGGGTTTTCACCAATATAGACAGAAATGTGTGTGAGATACAGCATTTTTGAGAAGTAATGCCCCATTGCAAGTGTCCAAAAGCAAATAGACACTTAGTTATTTAATGTTTCTTGAGCAGCTCTTCGTGTTTTTAGTGTTAGTTAATGCACAAAGAGCTCATGCATGGCTCTATGTTGACTTAGAGTTGCACTGAGATGGAGGTGGGGTTGTCTGTCAATATGAGGAGTAAAGATGCGGCCATGCAGTTAACAAGATAATAATGAGGCTTCCGAAAGCAAAAACTGATCAGAGGAATAGCAAAGGTAGATGGACTGCCAAAAGCAACAGCTGGGTGCAAAAAGCAGGTGCTTACAGGAAAACTAGACAAGAGCAAAGAACTTGGAAGACTGATGAGCGGGGGACTTAGGGATGAGTGGAAAATTATTTGCATGGGGAAGAAAACTGCATTTATGACTGCACAGCAAGTCAAGAGACCTCTCCTGAATGCAGTCTTTATGACCAGAGTCGCAAAAGATTAAGCCTCAGGAACCGAAAGGCAGCAAAACATACAGAAATTAAGTAGCTGAGCTCTGGACTGATAATTCAGGAACAGTATATGTGCTCAGATTTAGTGAAATACATGAAAAAAACTCTTTGAATGACATTTAGTTTATCTCTTAAGTGGCAGTACTTGCTTTTAACTTACTCACTATATTGTCATTGTTATGCACCAAAATACCAAAACACATTTCTTGTATGCGTAATCTTACTTGGCAATAAAGATGATTCTGATTCATCGGCTTATGAAGAAGTGGAATATTCTGGTCTCAACTGATCTTGAAGCTCCATTGCTGAGCAGAAGGGGGCGGCACCTGGAGAGCATCACCAGGGACGGCATGGTTAATGTCTGTGAGCCAAATTCTTCAGGCAGGCATTTACTGCAAAAGATTTTACACAAAATATTAAATTTTGTCTGTCAATCCAAACAATTACAGAAGTGGTCTGATCGCATTTTGAAGTAGCGTGGGACCATGGGAGATCTTGTCCTCACCACCATTGCCATTAAAAATCATGGTCATGGACAAGCGTATCAAATTTCTGTTTATGTTACATTTAGTCGCGTATATTTATATAGTAAATAGCTAGAAAGTTAAGTAGTAGCTCTTTAAGTAGTTTCATTCTACTGAAACAGCTGCAAGTAACATTAGCAGATGTAATGTTTTTTTATTGACAGAATTATTATAAACAAACATTCAGGGAAACATCAGCACAACATATAGACATGTATGACGTATGTGATTGGATAAAATAATATAAGTAAAAAGATACCTACACATGAGGATTGGTACAAAAAATAGGGATGCACACACAACATATTTAGTCAGAATATTCAGGGAATAAAATTTTATACATCTTTCTACAAGTGTATTACTTTTTGTTTAGTAAACTGAATAATTTCAATAGAGCGTTCAGTTCTACGAGAAAAGTGAAAACTTATCAGGGACTATAAACCAAAAAAGAGAGAGTTATCCGGGTATATTTTATATAAAATTGTGAAATATACTTCTTTAGCCTTGCTCAAAATACAGTACTTGTCAGCCAGGTGCTTCAGCAATTTATGTTTTAAATTTCAGACCTCCAGAAAAAAAACTGCCTCTGTGTACACTTTTATTATTTCTTTAAAAAAAACATGTTAGCTAATATAATGTTAACAGATAACTTACCATTAAGTGAGTACACTTACAGCCACTGTAGCTAACGAAATGTGGTGAGTGCAACTGTGGGGTAGTCCATTGTGGCCAAAAAAAGTCGTACTAAAACACCAGTAATCTTTTACGAGTAAGAAATACAAGCAAAACACTGAAAAAACAACGGAATAACTAGCTAGCTAACTCGCTGACAAATTGCGTTTCCCAGGTTACAGCGGTCAAAGCTGATATGACGACATTTGTAGGCGACCTAAGTGAAACGCGCCCTGACACTACAATTACAGATTTCCCTGGGTTTGAAGCAAAGCCTATGGTTTGAACATTGTTAGACACATTCAGGATAATGTAAGTACAAAACTAAAAACAATTTACTATTGGCATCGTCACTTGTAGACATTTAAAGGCAGAAATTTCACATATTAACGGACACTGGACGTTTGGTCAGAGAGATTTTCTCCTCTTCCTGCACCGAAATTTATATTGCCATATGTTCATCACCTGTTTGATTTAAAATTAATTTAAAAAGATGTTTTCCTCCATAATTTCCAAACTAATTAATTATCCGGTTTGAATGGGAACATCTGCCATCGAGGCTCTTAAAGGAAAGATGAGTAAACTGCAAAATCAGCTAGTTGGAGGGTTTGTGCGCACTGAATTATGGGAAATACGAACCAAGCGGAATGGAGTCTGAATATTTGAGACAGTTCGACGTTTTTACTGAATTTTAGTTATTTTACTGTCCTGTGTGGCGGTTTAAGATTTTAAATTAAGATTCGTGCAATTTTATCGTTATAAATGATGGTGTTGACCGCTTTGTTCAGTTTCCCAGCGCCGTCCTCGAAGCTGCTCTCTGTTGAATCATCTCCGCCGTGTACAGGTTCTGGCTCGGTTTGCGTCCCGTGGAGCAATCCTCCCCCCTACCGGAGGAGTCCCGTGACACCGGCAGATTATAACCGACCTGTCACGGGGAAATTCTGAACTGAAAGCTCCACGCACCGAGTCCAGTACTATCAAACATGAGTGGCGGTGTCGCGAATTTCAGAAACTGCGGCTCGGTGCTGGTAACCGGAGCTAGTCGGGGCCTCGGGCTGGAGATAGTCGAGCATCTGTCGAGTGGAAGCTTCTCACCGGGGAAGATCATAGCCACGACCCGGGAGGCTGCCAAGGCGGAGGTAAACGAACACCAACACCTCCGGATACTTTACTGTAGCTGTAGCGCTTTAAATGTTTATTTGTATGGAGGAATAACGCAGTTTTGAGTCGACCTAGTTAAGAGCTGGATGGGTTAAAGTATTTAAATAAAGTTTAATCATGGCCGCCATCAGCAGAGGCCGCCATTGTTCCCTGACTCAATAATAACCTGATGTTCTTTTGACCCACAGAAACTTCAGGAGCTGGCAGGAAAGCATCCAAACATCCACATAGTCACTCTGGGTAAGACCGAGATAAACACTGGTTAATGTGGGAGAACATAATGTATGAAAAACTGACAGAAACAAGAATTCACATTTGTAATTTAGCTTTTAATATTGAAATAAAACTTAAGTTATCCCGAAGGAAAGTCCAGCGCCAGATATTGCTCAGAAAACAAATTACATACCACAAGAAAATACAGTG
Organism: Dascyllus trimaculatus; assembly: GCA_024666655.1. Classification (NCBI taxonomy): domain Eukaryota; kingdom Metazoa; phylum Chordata; class Actinopteri; family Pomacentridae; genus Dascyllus; species Dascyllus trimaculatus. Next base: position 8,625,580 of record CM045448.1, on the reverse strand, counting down.
CCTTATAGAAAAGCAATAAGATAAATGTGTGATACATGACTGAAAATAAAAAACACTTAAGCTAAAATAAGATGGTTATTGTTATATAGATTTGTGATGATTTTGAACTTGGTTCTGTGAGCTGGGTTGTATTTATTCTTGTGCAGGTTGCTTGTATCATGTTTTTTTAAGGGATTGTGGTCTTGTGTGTTTTATTTGTGTAAAAGCCCAACTAGGAACAAGAGTTGAGAATTAGCTGTAGCTAAAACTCTATATGCAATACATCAGATTCATGTCTTGTACTTAAAAATATGTTAATTGCATTGTCCCTATTAAATAAAAAATAAAATAAAATTAAAAAATAAAATAAGACTACAAAAGAAAAACAGGAAGTAATAGTGGAAATAATTCTATAGCGAGGTAATGTCACACATGATAATGAAATATTTCACATGATAGATAAAATATTGAAATTAAATTTAAATATTACACATTACAAAGAAATGTTGCACATTCAATCAAAAAGTATTGCACATTTTAAAGAAATATTACAAATGAAATTTAAAAAATTACACAATATAAAGAAATATTGCAAATGAAATGAAAAAATAATACACATAAACAGTATTGCAATTTTTTTTAAATAATAACCATTCAAAAGAAATATTGCAAATTAAATTTAAAAAATAATACACATTAAAAAAATATTGCAAATTAAATTTTAAAAGTAATACTCATTATATAGAAATATTGCAAATAAGATATTTTAAAAAATTCACACTCCAAAGAAGTATTGTAAATGCAATTTTAAAAAATATTAGACAATATAGAGAAATATTGCAAATGATTTTGCTAAATATTACACAATATAAAGAAATATTGAGAATGGCATTTTAAAAATATTACACAATATCATGAAATATAGCAAATTAAATTTAAAAAATAATACTCATTATAAAGAAATATTGTAAATGCAATTTTAAAAATATTACACAATATAAAGAATTATTGCAAATAAACATTTTAAAATAATTTACATTATGAAGAAATATTGCAAATGAAATTGGATGACTGCATATGAAATCGAGATTATACATGATACCGAGTCTGATATTGCAACTATTGATAAAATATTGTAAATGACATCAATATTATTGTTCACACTGCGGTTGTTATTTCTGCAGAATTGAGAGAAGTTATACAGTTTTAAATGGACAGTTTTTACATCTGTGAATGAAAAAGACGTGATATATTTTGATAAACTAGCAAGATGTTTCTGTGCCATTTGATTCTTTCAGTCACAGGGACGTGCCTTACACTTAGAGACTGCAAAGCATGATTGATAATAATAAAAAAAATATATACATAAAATTTTACAAGTAGCAGTAGGATTGTCTCTTTATCACCAAATCACTTGACTTTATAAATCCTAATAATAATTCATTATTTTGCTCCCTTTTGTGTCTTCTGTTTAGGGATGCATTTAAAACTTTCTGCACATTCAGAACATGTTACGATTGATATGCTGAAGGGAAAAAGGTTCATGCACAGTTACTCATTTAAACACATTCTGGCGCCATTGTACAAGTCTAAACATAAAGTCATGACTGTATTTATTTTCCCTATGTTCAGTTGTGTTGTTTTTGTTGATTTGCTGTCTCTCCTTTAGATGTAGTGAACCAGGAGAGCATAGAGAAGTGTGCAGAAGACGTGGCCCAGCTGGTGCAGGAAGACGGTCTGAACTGCCTGATCAACAACGCAGGGATCAACGTGGTGGCCGACTTTCATTCTGTTACTGCCGAGAAGATGATAGAAAACTTCCACACCAATTCCGTGGCTCCTCTAATGGTCACCAAGGTAACGCTTGTTTGTGTGTTTTGTACTCCCTGCCAATTTGGGTGTAGTGGATCGGCTTCTCAGTGGTCCAAAAAGTTTTGTTTGGAAGCTCCACAAAGTTAAATTAAAAGTAAAGCAGCCACATTTGTGTTTTGCTCAGCCACCAGGAGCTGCACCCATGAGCGGTTCCTTTCCTGAATGATGGGAACTAGCTCAAAATGATGACCTTGAAGGACAAAAGCAACAAAACCCCATGGGGCTAGGACAGGCTGCATGTCATTAATATTAATTGAAGCTTTGGTTTTGGTGAGCCTCAGAGTACGGGGCGGACTGCAGAGCTTTATCCTGCGCTGGTTCAAACTCAGGCACTGATCAAAAGCGTGTCAGCAGGGCAGATTCTTGCTGACTCACAGTTTGCTCCCACTGAAGGACAGTTTCTGGAAGTGCAAGGCCACGCTGCTGCCCAGAGCTCTGCTTCACTTTGTAAATGAGTGAGTCACACAGAGCAGAAGCTGCCACTCCCCTCTGTCTGTGGGCTTTAAAACATATTCTACCGCTTCATTTACACAGAATCACAGAGAAACTTGGGGGGGAAAAAAACACAGAACTGGCCAAATTAGAAGCTGTTTTAATTATCAGTTAATCATTTCAGTCCTTTTCCAAACTAAAAGAACAAATATTTGGTGTTTCAAGCCTCAGATTTGTGGATTTTTTGCTTTTCTTTGTCTGAGTTCGTCAATGTCTAGTTATTTTTGTGTTTTGGACAAGATAAGTGATTTAAAGATGTCACCTTTGTGGAAAATTATGGGCAAGAATAATCCATCCATCCATCCATTACCTATACACCGCTTAATCCTCTGTAGGGTCGCGGGGGGACTGGAGCCTATCCCAGTCGACTCAGGGCGAAGGCAGGGGACACCCTGAACAGGTCGCCAGTCTATCACAGGGCTACGTATAGAAACAAACAAGCACACTCTCATTCACACCTACAAACAATTTAGAATAATCAATTAACCTCAGCATGTTTTTGGACTGTGGGAGGAAGCCAGAGTACCTGGTGAAAACCCACGCATGCACAGGGAGAACATGCAAACTCCACACAGAAAGGGAAAGAATAATATTTTGAGAAAATAAACACATAGTTGCTGCCCAAATTTACATTAAATATGTCTACAAACTACATATTTAGCCCTCGTGATGTTGAAAAATACAGTTCCCCTTGACAACTGAACGCTGTGGGTCTTCCTGACTCATTTCGTCAGAGAGACACTTTGTTGATTTTAACCAGATTTAATTCAGTTCTTCTTCTTCTTTTTTATTAAGGGTTTCAAAACAAAACAAAAAGATTAGCTTAGATTGTGACTGCTTGTGTGTTATATTCAGTAGAATTTTAAAAGCCTGCTGTTGTATATGGTGTTAAAACATGGGAGGAAGAACGTCCGGATTGAATCTCAGGGTGTTTTAGCATTTGTTAGAGTTTCGATGACATAAACAAATCATGACAATTTTAAGCAATGTTAAATTTTTTCAGCTGGTGATATTGATCTATTCCTTGTTTAAAAAAATCCATATGGAGAATCTACACCAGTTCTCTGTGGTGTGTGAATTCTGCCACCAGAGGGCAACAGTAAACGTCTCTCTCCACAAATACAGTGTGAAATGTGTCACTCTCACTGGGAAAGCTTCAGACCTTCTAGAAAGTCCAGGAGACTAAATATTTAAAAAGTTATCCCCCTAGATTTATGCTCTGTGTTGACCTTATTTATTTCTAGTGCTGTTTTCTCATTAAAAACCTTAAATAAAATTACGATAATTTCAAACTAATCATGAAAATTGTCACATTATTTTGCAGTTCCTCAGATTTAATGTGTTTTTTTTCTTTATTTCTTCCCCTGCCAGGCCTTTCTGCCTCTGCTGAAGCGAGCGGCGTCCAGAGGAGGAGCAGCCGGCTCTAAGACTATGGGCATCCAGAGGGCAGCAGTTATTAACATGAGCTCCCTGCTGGGCTCAGTGGAGCTCAACTGGGGCGAGAGGGCCAACAGCTTTAAATGGTATCCCTACAGGACTTCCAAGGTATTGTTCGCCGTGGCGTGAAAGCATGGGCTGACAGGATAATTCAGGTTTGTGGCTCCATGGGTTATGCTAATTTTGGCACGTTTCACCTCCGTTGCAAAGATTCAAGGTAAAGGAGGAGTTGCACAAAAAAGCAGGTGGAAAGTGTGAGCCTCCTAAAGCTTGAAAGTTTGTTTTTGAGTCTAGTAGAAAGTAAACACAGATATTGAACATCTAGAATGGCCATTTTCCTAATTGCATCAGGGGTCTTCATCCTGCAGACAAAACACATCCTGCAAGCACTCATGCCAGTTTGTTTACATGTGAGAGACTGGCTTTCTGGAAACTCATCAGCTAAATCATTAAACATCATGAGGACGATTGCAAGTCATTGAGTTTGATGGTTGAAAGACAAGATACCCCTGGAAAGCTGTGGTGTTCTTCCTCTCACTGTAACCCCAGCTGTAGAACTACAACTAATGCATCTGCAACTTTGATAAACATTGCCGCTGTAGAAGAAAAGACCAAGACGGTCCAGATTAACTCTCTATATGTTGAGTAAGTGGAATGCAACAAGAAAAATGTAGTTTTATGTGATGGATAACTTGTTCTCTAGCAAGAACACATGCTGCCTGACCTAATGCTACATGCTATCCTTAATGAAGCTCCACAATGCAGTTAGCAAGTTGTCTATTCCAGCTGTAGCTAAATTTTTGTGTTTACTTTCATCAAACTTGAAAACAAACATTTAAAGAATCATTTCTTGGGGGAAAAACTACAAGAAGCATGTGCTAGCTGCTCTGATATACACTGTTCTCACTGTTTTGTGCAACTTCTTGTTTCCATTGATCTCTATAAAGGAGGTAAAGAGTGCAAAGTTAGCACAATCTACAGAGCCACAGTAGTCACTTAATGCATCAGGTTGAAATAAACCGGAATTATCCTTTAATACCAATAAATGAGAAGTGAAGGACTGTTAGGGGATGTTAACTGTACATTAATGTCAGTGTAAGAAGATGCTGCTACTCTTCTCAGAGTGCCCTCAACATGGTTAGCCGCTGTATGGCCGTAGACCTGGAGCCTGATGGGATTCTCTGTATGGTCATTCACCCCGGCTGGGTTCGTACTGACATGGGAGGTCCTGAGGTAAGAGGAAACTCTGTCACAGTCATCATGGGATTGTCCTAGAGGAGGGGTGTCAAAAATACGGCCCACGGGCCAAAAGCGGCCCGCCAGAAGGTCCAATCTGAATTGTTTTGATCATAAAGCAAAACACTACATTGTTCAGTTCCAGATACATGTGACTAAATGTTTTATGCCTTTGTAGATACAAAGTGATCTGTAAGTTGTACTGCACATGTGCAAATGAGAAACTGAGGCATAATATTGTTGAAATTTCACTTATTTTTCTTAATAAAAGGAACTAAGATAAGTGCATGAACGTTTCAGAATGTACTTTTACTTTTTTGCACTAAAACAAAGGGAAAATTTTCGAGTTGTCATTATTTATTTTGCTATGATTTAACTGGTCTGGCTCATTTAGTATCAGATTGTGTTGTATGTGGCTCCTGAACTAAAATCAGTTTGAGAATGAATGAAATCTGCCTCTATATAACACAGAAAAAATTGAAAACTGACCTCCACAAAATGCTTTTAGCTGCAGTGTATCAGCTGTGATGCCGTGATGTGTTTTGCAAATGCTCATTGTGTTAAAACGTCTGTGCCTGAACACTGGTGTTTTGCTCATCTGTTTCTCTCCAGGCTCCGCTGAGTCCTGAAGAAAGCATTTCCTCCGTCTTGTCTGTGATCGGTGGGCTGACTGAGAAGGATCACGGGTCCTTTCTGAACTTTACAGGGGAGCAGTTGCCATGGTGACCCTGATCATCACAGTGCTGAGTAGGAAAGATTATGAGAAATATTAACTGATCCTAATGGCTGCCTGTGCAAAGCCGAACATATCAGTGGCTTAGTCTGCTCAGTGTGAAATTTTAGGCTAGTCATCTCTGCTAGATGGTATCTTGTATATTTTTTTTACCTAAATAGAGCTCAGTTATGTGAGAGAAACTGCACTTGTTCGTATGTAAAATAATAGGGGATGCTGTGCAGCTCTTCAGTTACATAACAAACTGTAGCTACAGTGTGCTGTAGCTGAGCTGTGGTAAAGTGTAAACATTCTATATTTCCTTGATGTGATGACACATCAGAGTGTGTTTTAGAAGGTTTTAGGAGAAAACCATTGACTGTATATAAACATGGACGATGTACTAATGCTTTCTCTTACTGTAAAAACGTGAAACCAAAATATAATGGAAATGGAATGTTTTTTTAGATTGGAAAGTAATGGCTCTAGCTTGCTAGCTCTATCTCAACTACTTTCTTTCCCGTGGATTGGTTGTGCTTTTAGCTTGCTAGCTTTAACGTTAGCATTAAAGGTCCCATGTGGTGAAAATCCATTGTTATTGTGTTTTGTGGTTTTTATAAACTAGGAGGTGTAAAATAAAAGCTGTTTAGATCCTAGAATTCGTCCCAGGTGCTATGTAACACCTCATAAACCAGTAGTCTTCCAGGTCAAACTCTTATTGATCACTGCGGCTGTCAGTCACCAGCAGCTTGTTGGCTTTCAGAGAAAAACAGGCCGTTTAAAACCAGTATTTACAGTCACTCCGAAATGAATCATCTTTGCAGTATTTTGAGCAGAAAGACTGTAAAACACACACAGTGGGGACATTATAATTTTCATTAATTTGCTGAAAAGGGAGGGCTGCACGGTGGCTCGGTTGTTAGCACCGTCGCCTCACAGCTGTTTCACGCCTGGGATCTTTCGGTGTGGAGTTTGCATGTTGTCCCTGTGGAGCATGGGATTTCACCAGGTACTCCAGAAACATGCTGAGGTTAATTAATTATTCTAAATCATCCGTAGGTGTGAATGTGAGTGTGCTTGGTTGTCTGTTTCTATGTGTAGCCCTGTGATAGACCCCTGCCTTCGCCCCGAGTTGGCTGGGATAGGCTCCAGCCCCCCCAGCAATCCTACAGAGGATTAAGCAGTGTACAGATAATGGAGGGATGGATGCTGAAAAGGGGCAAAAATATGAACCATTTCTTTCTGTTTCTTTTCAGTCCTTTCTGAACTGAGGTACCCAACCACCTAAATGCTCTGGTCCTACCTGGGTAACCAGACATCCTCTAGAACAGGGGTCTCAAACTCCAGACCTCGAGGGCTGCTATCCTGCATGCTTTAGATCAGGGGTGGGCAACTCCGGTCCTCGAGGGCCGCTATCCTGCATGTTTTAGATGTTTCCCTCTTCCGACACACCTGATTCAAATGATCAGGATCGTTATGAGGCTTCTGCAGAGCTTGATGATGAGTTGATCATTTGAATCAGGTGTGTTGAAAGAGGGAAACATCTAAAACATGCAGGATAGTGGCCCTCGAGGACCAGGATTGGACACCCCTGCTTTAGATGTTTCTCTCTTCCAACACACCTGATTCAAATGATCAGCTCATCCTCAAGCTCTGCAGAAGCCTGATAATGATCCTGTTGTTTTAATCAGGTGTGTCGGAAAAAGGAAACATCTAAAACATGCAGGATAGCGGCCCTCGAGGACTGGAGTTTGACACCCCTGCTCTAGAAGAAGCTGGTTTAAAATGATAGAGAATTTAAAACATCAGGCATCAGAGTAAAAGAGAAAATTATCAAAATGGAGGAAATTGTAATTTTTAGAATATTGAGGTGATGATCTCTTTACTTGACAAACTGTAATTATATCTAACTGAACATGAACCTCTGGGTGAAATTTATCACCCTGTGCTTTTTAATCTCATTATAAACCTTCTAGCTATGGTTTTTAACATATATATAATATTCGTTTTCGTAAGTATTCAGATGTTACATGGGTGTATCTGTTCTTACAAGATGCCTGTGGGCTCAATAAATCCATTTTCCACCATTTAGGTGATATTTATGCTTTCTGTCAGCTAATAAAGGAGATGATCTTATTAGTAGTAATCAAGCCCAACAAGTAGGTAAAACTAAAAGTTATTAGCAATGTTTGCACAACAGCTTTTTATAAGATCTTCAAGGCTCATTGAAAGCACAAAACTCATACATGTGTTGGGAATCTTAACCCAAAGTTGATAATTAAAGTGTCTCCGTGGTGTTGTACCTGTTCATTCAGCAGTTTAAACTGAATATGTGTTGCAGTTACATCACGTAGAAACATTAATATTAAACTTATTAAACCTATTTGGGTTGTTTGACAAACTCTTACACTTTTAGAATATAAGAAAAATCCTGATACATGCTGGAGTTTAAGTAAATTTGTTTATTTGTTGTTCATTTCCTTCCTTCACTGTTTTCTTCTTTATTCTGTGATCCTTCTTCAAACAAGGAAACCAGGGAGTTAATCATACTTTTTTTTTTGTTCCTCATTCTTCTTTCATCCACTTTTAGGTCAGTTTCCTTTCTCCGCCTACATTCCTCGCTGTCAGCAGTCAGTCCTGCAAAACAATAGGTGATGAGACTGAAAGATAAGCAAAATCTAGCTGGACAAATGTCGTTTAAAGTCGTACCTTCGCCCTAGTGTCTCTAGAGGTGTTGCAGTTGGAGGTTTGTTATCGTCGTCCCTTTACAGCTCCGGCTGCTCCCGCTGGTTTGGGTACAGTTGGGTGATAAAGCAGAGCAGAGTGGCGGCTGAACATGCATGCAACCTTCTCTGCAAGGTGTGTTTAACAGCTAATAAGTTAGAATTAGTGGATGAAATAGGCTTTGACTGAGGCAGAGAATCTTGACAGGATTTAGGCAGAATTTATAGCTGCAGGGTTTCTGGATTATCACCAGCGAGTGCAATGATCTGACATGTTTTAAATCCACATTCTCTTGGTATCAATTCTGGCCTGCAGAGGAACCTTTTTAAGTCATGCTGAGCTCCGTGAAACGTCTTTCAAATCTAATCAAACCTGTTCACCCAGAATGCCGTGCAGGAAGTCATGTGTTTGGGTGTGCGCAGAGAGACGGAGTGTGTCGCAGGCAGAGGAACAGTTAGGTGATAAGGTGGAATTTCTCCTAGAGGCTGGTTCGGTGGAAGTTTGAGAGCTCCGGGCGTGGATTTGTAGCACAGCAAGATGCTAAAACTGAAGAAAAAGAAGAGCTGAGTTTTTGTATTTCTCATTACAGGTAAATGTTTCTGTCTTTTAATGTCATTTTTAAAGTGAAAAGCAGCAACAGAATCTCTTCACACTAGCAAATTAAAGCTCTCTCTTTACCTTTCATCACTTTCACCGCTCTTTTCAAACATATTTTGGTGTCATTTGTGCAGTAACCAAAGTGGAGTCTTTGTTTTAAGACCGCTTTATAGATTTTCTTTGCAGCGTTCATCGTGTTTTGCATACAGTGTGAGCAAGACAAGTGTTATTTGACTGAACCGTCTATGATAGGAGGTTATCATGTCTTTACAACTGAGACACAGCTGTAGTAGTTTTCTCTACCTGAAGAATTATTTCAGTAATATTTACCCTGCTTATCTGCATTTAGTATGTCGTGAGCAGGCGCATGTCTGGACTCCTTTTGGGGATACAGGTGTGTTAGATTTGGAAACTCTACCAACTTTATCTAATAAAAAACAAGAAGGTTGTAGGGCAGACTATCACAGTTTGTATAGTTGCATAGTTTTTTTTCAATAAAATACTTCATGATACTACAATAAAGTGCCAAAATCCCAGGTTTACATCTATATACTATAGAAAGAACTGTGTGGAAGATATGACCCTTACAGCACATAGAGCCTGAAGTTTAGTGGCTCAAAAGATGATGAATACAGGGTAGACAAAAGTTAGAAAAGTATAACAATATGTACATAAACTTCTTCCCTGTTGATGCTCTTCCAAGATGTTGCTGCAAACACTTGTTGTTTGGTCTTTAGCAAGTGGAATGCAGCTCAGTCAGATTGAGATAGTTCAGTTCTTCACCCTGAGAAGCTGTGTTCTTACTTTGATTGTATGATTTTCATCATTCAGATCGAGGTTTATTTGTCTTTTATACATGAATGGTGTTTTGTTCCAGAAACTGGTGGCTTCTTTCTGTATGTTTCTTTTGCAAATTACAGGCACTTTTGTTTAGTTTCTGTTTAGTCATTTACTGTAAACATGTGCAGCTACTTTTTAACCCCTAGACTTTGAGCCAAATCATCTGTGCAGCTCTTGCAGCGCTGGTGTAAACTTGAAGCTGAGACTTGACAATTTAATGTCGTATGTACACTGATCAGACATAACATTATGACCACCTGCCTAATATTGTGTTGGTCCCTTTATGTGCTCAAAATCCTCTGAACCATTGGGCATGGACCAGAGGACCTCTCAGGGTGTCCTATGGGGTCTGGAACCAGGACGTGGTACTGGATCCTTTGGGCTTGTGCAGTGGGGCCTCTGTCAATCAAACTTGTTCCACTGCATCCTGTTGATGCTTGATCAGAATGGGGTGTAGGAAGTTTGGAGGTCAGATCAACATGTTGGACCATTGTCATGTTCCTCAACATGTTCCTGATTGTTTGATGTTGTTTCCATGTGGTGGGGTGCATTTTCCTCCAGTGACATTTGGGATTTCCATTTGCATGAGGGAGTGTGTTTGTTGTGTGACAATGTTTATTTGGGTGTCTAAGTCTCATCAACACGGATGTTAAAATCCAAGGTTTTCCATCAGAACACCACATAGTACCAATATGATTAATGTTATTCACTTCACCTGTCAGTGGTCATGATGTTGTGGCTGGTCGGTGTATAGTTTTATTTCAAAGTGAATGTGATAAAGTACAGAGTCTGTCGAACAACAAAAAGTAATCGTCCACTTATGGTCTGGATTATTTGTGTTTGTTTCCCCAAAGCTCCAAAACAACATTTATTCAATTTGTTGTAGTTGGAAAGTTTTACTTGATCTATTTTTCCACATGACTGACACCAACTGAAGACGATTCTGTGCTTCATTCTGACTTAAAAGCATCATTATCATCAGTATAATTCATTTTCCTACAGTGATATGTCTTCAGCGACAGAGGCCTAATGCCAACTTAGGCAGAGGTCTTTGTGTGCCGGATAGTATTTTAACTGTGTTTTCATTTCTGTCGATAAATATTAATGTTATTAGCAGCCATTGGACCGTTAAATGTCAGAATACAGTGTAAAATGTCGGTCTGGTTCAAAGTTGCCCAGCTGACATCTTTAAATGATCTGCTGTGAGAAGCAAATCCCACTTTTGTAGATTGGCCACCTACTGGTTGACTAGCATGACTAATAAACTGATTATTTCAGCAGTAATTGATTAAAAGTAGAGCTAAATGTGTCACATATTAGCTGCTCACTCCTGTTAGTAACCAAATACTGAAGAAGAAACCATGTATTGCTCAAAATAATGTTGTTTGAAATGTTAATTTGGCTTCTATGGGTCCATAAAGGCACCCAGAAAACCTCCTGTGGTCCTCACATGTTCTATATTCCTGTATTTCAGAGCCCACATGGATGCAGAGCGTCATGGTGACTATTATAGATCATGTGGCTCCTGTGGAGCTGATTTCATCTGCTGGAGAGCTGAAGATGCCGTTCTCAGACGCTATCAAGTACAGCATTCTGGCCGTCTCAGTCACTCTCCTGCTGCTGGCGCTGGGCATCCTGGCCTGGCAGATCTTCAGATGCTGCACACAGACACACAATATGTACAACCAGCAAGATACAGGCGAGTAGAGGTTATAGTACACCGCCTAGCAGTGATGAGGCTCGATGTATGACCAGGAGAGAAATTATTAAATGCAATCTTGTGTGTGATTTTTCCCTCTAGTGAGCAGTAACCTGCTTTACACAGATGAAAAGCCAACAACTGCAGGAAACTACTCAGGAGCTCCGAGTACTAAGGTAAGAGGAAAAAGAGGGAAAAAATCCATAAATGAGTTTAAGTTTGAGTCATGGTTTTAATACTTCAAGGAAATCCTTCAGTCGATACTCAGGGGAAAGTCCCTTCTGCTTGGGTGTGAGTCTAAATGAGGTGAATCTGAATTTATGAAATGCACCTTTTGAAATATTGAGATGGAGTAAAGCTTCAGTAGTCACTTACTAATTCCACTTTGTGCTTTAATAATTCAGCAACCCCATATGAGAATGAAAACTTCAAATTTATGCAGCTCAAATGTAATATATTGGTCCTAATCTCTTTATATGCATGACTTGGTCGCTATGCTGAGTTGTGAAAGAGCACAGAACATTTTTTTTTAATGTGTGACAGTTGCAAACAAAACAAATAAAAAAAGAACTCTTTATGGAAAATGTAAATGTATTGAGGTTGTCATCAGCCTTAGACCTGAAACTGAGTAAAATAAAAGTACCTATACAAAGAACTGATCTTCGAAGTTTTCTCTGTTTATTGCTTTGCAACATCTCAGTTACAAGAGTTTACAAAAAGACTCTTTCATGTCAAAGTGAATACTGCTTTCTATAAAGTAATGTCAGTTAATTACATACATATTAATATATACACTAAGGGTGTAGCGGTACACAAAAATCACGTTTCGGTACGTAGCTCCGTACAGAAGTCACAGTTTGGTTCGGTACGGAACCCTCTGGAGTCGCCCCGGCGCTTCAAAATGACTTGACCGATTTAAGATGACGTAGCAGCAAGTCGCTGAGTCTTCGTTTCAACTTGTGTCAAAAGTGTGGATTTCAAACTATCTACCAATTGTTTAATTGTTTAATCGGACAAGTAAAACCAGAGTTATGACAAATAATCAACGCCATACTTTTTGCACGTTTGGAGCGCCTTACAGCTTTGGTCTGGTCCACTTGCTTTACTCCTTTTTCATACTTCACCAGGAAACCAAAGTGATCCCAGACGGGTGATTTTAATGGCGGTGGAGCATCTTCCAGCACCGGTTTCTTGCTGTTAGCATTAGCCATCCCATTCGCTAGCCATACGTCACAGAAGAGCCGGCTGGAGAAAAAATGGCTTGACTGGAAACTCCTACTTGTTTTTAGTCCCTCAATACTGGGCAACTGTGAGATGGAGAAGGTCCTCCACAACTGTGGGCACTACGAGGTTCACAATTAAAACAATTCTGTACATTGGTCATTCTTAATAGTCTTAAAATTTTCGTACCGTGATACACCTCTGTACCGAAGCAGAAGTGCCTGTGCCAAACGGTTAGGTTAGGTTTGGTGTATTGTTACACCCCTAATATACATATTAACCCCCTTTAAAATGACTCACCTAATTCAACACAGGTGCAGCCAGTTGGTACTAGAAGTTACTTACAGTTTTCACTTAGATATGAAAGAGTCTTTTTGAAAACTCTTGTCAAAAAAGCCAAATTAAATATCCATGATTCAATGTGGAAAAACAACAAAAGGAGAAAACTTCCACAGGGGGTGAATACTCTTAAAAACAGCGGGATATCATATTAAAATAAATCATTTTAATGCAGTTTTAAACCTTTCGTGTACATTTCTATCTGTCACGGCTGTTTTTATAGCAGCATGGTTGTTATATCTATGAGAGAAGTCGGGTTAGTTAACCACAGGTTGTCTGAGGTATTTGTGTTGATGTTAGGCTCTTGCATGTAGGATGATGTTTGGGAACTCGGACGCCGTCTGTTTGGATAGTGTACTATTTGCTTCATATCACATGACTATCTGTTCAGTAAAAGTTTTGCTGAGTTTAAAAGTTAGTCAGTGGATTTTACTGTGCTTGGACAGAATAAATGGTGGCAAAATTGAGAGTAGAACAAGATGTGTTGAGCTGAATTATAACACCACAAGCTACAGCTTTCACTTCTGTTTCTATTATCACCATCAGTACCTCTTTGATTCTTTTTTAAATTTCATGTCGATTGTAAAACAGTATATTTTATCACTGGGTGCTGTTTTATTCAGACCACGTAGTCTGTGAAGATGCACCACACAGGCAGAATCGTCTATGTACATAAAGATTCCTGAGTGCGCTTGTTCAAACAAAGGGAGAGCCAGAAACCAAATAAAAGCTGGAGGTGCTGGTGTTATTAATACACTGCTGATGGAAACTGTGTGATCTGCAGGTGGAGGATGCCAGCACTGATGTCCACAGACTGAGTCGATGTTTGGCTCAGACCTCGTTTCCGTCCTCAGGATCCAGCCAGACAGACGAGGACATGGGAGAGCAGGAGAGCTTTAGAAAGGTAGCAGACTTTACTGCATAATCCCGATTTAAAGAGCAACTTGCAGGCTGGCAACCACAGTGAAATTTAGTGGAGAACAATGAAGCAGAAACCAGATTTTTGAAGATATGTGGTCTCACACTATGTGCATTGCGATAACATGTAGTCATTTTTGCCAAAGACTTTCATGCCCAACTCAAAAAACACAACTGATTCACGGAAGCAGCCCAGCTAGATCCAGTTTAATAAGAAGAAATATGGATCCTAACAGTAGTTTGGCACTAAAGAGGTCAGAAATGTGCATTTGTACGCATATGACGAACCACAGCTTCATGATTAGGAGCCTGCTGGGTGTAGCAGAGACCAGGAACAGATGAGGATTAGAAGAAATAACAATCAGCGAGAAAATGATGAGTGTTGTGAGGAGAACCACCATTAGATAGCATCAGCTATGTTAGATCTCACTACAGTAGAGTTTGCTCTGACATATCAGGATAGAACAAAACTGGTGTTGACCGTTTAGTGCTGAAGTATTGATATTTTGGCCGGTATCAGTCATATCTCGCTTGTTTATCATGTTTTATGTTACCACTTGAGAGAAAGCTGGGAGACAGCTGACTAATTTTGAAGCTTGCAAACACAAAAGACGACTTTGAGTGTATAGTTTATATTTATTGTAGAGTTAAGTCTCTGACAGACCATTCATTTCACTGCGCAGGAGGAACTACACAGTAAAAATGATAACTAGGCATTTGTTGTTCCCATTAGTGTTTTTAAGCTAGCATCACTCATAAATTAAGCGTTGCCACTTGCAACCAACAATAACGAATCAGCACATCAAACTTCTCACTACCATTGCCTCTACTAGAGTTTTGATGAGGCAATAACAAGAATTTATTTGTTGAAATTACTTGAGTTGCATTTCCCTGGATGGAAACCCGGTAGAAGAGCGTGGCATCTGTGCGTGCATGCTCCTTAAGGTTCAGGCAGGGGGCTGGTCTGCCGTTTAGCTCACTTAGCTAAGGCGATACCACATGGGCTCAGTCTCTTAGCAGCGGTCATGAGTTTGAGTCCGGCTCAAGACCATTTGCTGTGTGTCACTCCCCTCTACCCCCACGTTCACTCTGTCTCTCTCTACCAATAAAATGGAAAAACTCAACTTAAAAATATCTTGCATCATGTTGCCTTGATATTTTAAGTTTTAACGGCTTTGTTTTGTTGTTTTTTTACAGTGTACACCTGCTATTAATTCCACATAACCTGACATAGCCATACATCTAGAACTCCATGGTATCTACAGCACTGCACACCACAGTGTTTCTTAGTACAGATGTAGTAGTTAATTCTTTTTACCTGTCAGGTGAGCACGGGTGTCAGTGTCCACAGTTAAAAGGGTTTTACATATCCATGGGCTGAGAGGCGGCTGTGCAAAAAGGAAGCCATACATCTAGAAACAGCACCTTAGAGCTCAACTGGAGTTTGCTGCTGATCACAAGGTCCTTCTGGAGGAAAGTTCTGTAGTCAGATGAAGCAGTTAGTGAACCCAACAACCAGAAACATGTTAGGAGGAGAGAAGGTGAGGCCTTTAACCCCAAGAACACCAAACCCACCATCAAGCATGGTGGTGGCAGTATTATGCTCTAGGGCTGTTTCGCTCCCACTTGATTTGGTACTTTACCCAAAGCAAAAGTAATAGTACAGAATTAGGGTTACCTCCACATTCTTCAGGAAAACCTAAAATCATCAGTCAGCAGGTTGATCTTGGATGCAGTTGGGTGTTCCAACAAGACAGTTGCCCCAAGAAATGGCAAAATCAGGCTACAATTAAGGTTTCAGACTGGCCTCCCCAAAGTCCTGATTCAAATCCCAGGACTGTGGACTGTGTCAGAAAGCCAAATAATG
Source organism: Dascyllus trimaculatus (assembly GCA_024666655.1). NCBI lineage: Eukaryota > Metazoa > Chordata > Actinopteri > Pomacentridae > Dascyllus > Dascyllus trimaculatus. Next base: position 8,609,647 of record CM045448.1, on the reverse strand, counting down.
TACTTGAACTTTACCAATTCTGTCAAGAAGGGGGTCAGTGATACAACCAGAAGCTTGTGGACGGAAACCAAACCACCTTGTTGAGGTGAAAAATGGCCAATTGGACTTTTAACCAAATATTAGCATTGCTGTATTTATATTTTCGACCCAGCAAATTTTGTCATATTTTCATTTGATCTATAATAAATCTCCATGTGTTTCACTGAATAAATCATAGAAAATTAAGGGTTATAGGAGTCCTTAGAAACTCATGGCAAACATTATCTTCACAAGTATGTATGTTCACTTTTGTTCTTGACTCTACAATTGCACAGAGCGCTGAGGCAGAGACGACTCCCCCAAGCAATATAATGTGACCGGTTTAAAGAGTGCTGCTTTAATTGCCTACTTTTTCATCTAAATTTCTGCCTTTATGTCTCATAAAACAAAAAAAATGTGAACTGAATTTTTAAACAATCATTTACAAGAAATTTTAAGTATAAATTTAGTAAAAAAAAGTTGCTCTTAAACATGACATCTCATCCATTTTTATTTTATTCTTTTATTCTATCTTCACAATCTACAAAAGTTTTCCTTACAGCTGTGTTTTACCCAAAGAGAATGGAGTATGTCTCATACATCAGTGGTTTACATGTTTTCTGACTGGTAATTAGGATATGTTCCGACTTATTGTGTTTGAAGGGGGTCCTACAACACAGTTCAGTTGGCTGACGTGAGCTTTCCACTGTCTGGCTGCTGGTTAAATGTCAGTATTTGTACTCATATGGTAAATTTTCGCTGAAATGTATGAAAATCCTTCCTTTGATTCGTGCACATTGAGATTAACAGACATGAATCACTGATTGCACATTTTAGGGGAAAGTCAGCTTCAGCTTTACATGTCTTTTATGACTTATTTACCAGGTTGACGGATCGCTTCGGTTCTCCGTCTACTACGACCAGCTGCAGTCACGTCTGGTCGTCACCGTGTTGCAGGTCGAGGGTCTTCTGCAGCACAGCCAGACCTGCAGCCTCCAGCCGTTTGTGAAACTACGACTCATGTGTGCCGGATCAGAAACAGTGGAGGTGGAGGGCTTTAAACATGAGGAGGTAGTTTAGTCTTGTAAATAAATTAAAATATAGGCTTTTCTTTTTAAGCTGTTATTACTGTACTTTTTGGATAAAGGTCTTTCTTAGGGCAACTCTAGCAGATCTTCTGTCAGATTACTGCTGTGATCCCCTCAGGGTGAAGAGACGCTGCCTGTTCTGTGGACGGTGCTGCAGGAGTGGAGAACTCGTATTGTGAAAGGCAGCTGCAGCCCTTTATATGGAGACCAGTTCAGCTGTGTTCTGCAGGAGGACAAGCTTCATCACGTCAACCTCCGGATGGAGGTCCTGCAACACACAAACACATTCCAGCTAGAACTTTAATGTTCCAAAACATTCTGAGAATGTTCTACTAATGTTTTTAGAGGGAGGTTTTATTTTAGTTCCCAGAATGTTTTTCTTAAAGGCAGAAAAATAAATACATATTAAAAATGTTTGATTATAATATTGTTAGGACATTATGCTCTAAAAACTGAACGTTACACTGGGGACGTTGCTTTGTTGTCATGTAACTTTGTGGAACATTGCAAGAACATTTTATGGATGCTATAATGTGTTCCTCAACAACATTCCCAAAACATCCACAGAACATTGCAGGCAGAATGTTACACCTTTTGTAAATATTACAACATTACAGAAACGTCTTATAAAAATCATCTGAGGCCTCGATAACATCTTGAAAGCACCTTTTGAATGTTGTTTTGAGAACGTTCCTCATTGTTATCGTGTAACATTCTGGAACATTGTGGGAACGTTTTATAGATTCTATAATGTTTCCCCTCAACAACATCCAAAAAACATCCTCAGAACATTGCAGGCAGAATGTTCCACCTTGGTTAATGTATCACATTGCGCTGTCATGTAAAATTGTGGAACATTGTGGGAACGTTTTATAGGGCTGGTTCTGAATATTTGAATATTTGAATATCTGAATATTCGTTCTTTGTGGTGGTATTCGGGTAATAATTTTGATACTTGAACAGTTGTGCGCACTGCCGCCAGGCGCTGCCGAGTGTCGCCGCCGAGTGTTGCCGAAGCTGCAGTACGCCGCCGACGATGCCAAGCATTGCCAAGCGTCGCTGTGATTCTAGTAAGCGGACCTGCCAACTCCGGTGTCACGCTCCGGTGTCACCACCCCTGCTCCCTCCCGCCCCTCCCAGACGACACTGCAACAGAATATTCGAATATTCGGCAATTATTGGATCTGAATATCCGGAGCACAGATATTGTTATTCAGACCAGCCCTAACGTTTTATAGATTCTATAATGTGTTCCTTCAACAATATTCCCAAAACATCCACAGAACATTACAGACAAAATGTTCCACCTTTGTTAATAAATAAAGTTACAGGAACGTCTTATAAAGGACATTCTTTATTTAAAAAAATGACTTGTCCTCTGAGGCCTCGATAACATCTGCAAAACGTTTTTGAATGTTGGCTTGAGAACGTTACTCCTTTGTTATCATGGAACATAGAACGTTCCATGATGTGTTCCTTCAACAACGTTCCCAAAATACGCTTAGAACATCACTGGAAGAATGTTCTACCTTTGTTAATATATCACATTACAGGAAGGTCTTATGGAAATCACCTGAGGCCCCGATAACATCTGGAGAACATTTTTTGAATGCAGATTTGAGATTGTTGTCATGGAACATCATCTGTGTTCCTTACAACCAACATACTTTGAATGTTGACATTAAAACATTTTATTAACTTTATAGGAACATTACTGGAAACAAATATATCCTGAAGTTTTAGTTTTCTTTTAAAATGATTAGAACTTCTAGGTAATGCTGGGAACGTTCTGTACCAGCTGAGATTTTTCTTTCTCAGTATCTCTAAAATCCTGTTTAATCAGTCAGACTCATGAGGTGCAGTTTATCCATCGGCACTAACGAAATACATGCGCGACAGCAATGAGTAAAAATGCACACAAGTTATATGTTAGCTGCTATATTGTACCTTCAAAAGCATTTAAAGCCAGAAGTACTGCAGTCATTCAGGCCTTACAGTATCAAGAGGGTGTTAATATACAAACAGGAGACTTTACAACCCACTCCAGAGAGAAAACGGCTTGTATTTTAGTTATTGTGTGCTTCTGTAAGTCTGTCCTGTGTCTGTTTGCATCTCAGGTGAGGGACTTTGATAAGTTCTCCAGAAACACAGTGTTGGGGGAGGTGAGGCTTCCTCTCGGGCAGCTCAACTTCTTTTACCCTCTGGAGCTACAAGAGGAGCTGCAGATACCCCAGAAGGTAAAGCATGCAAATGTTATTCCTCGACTTTAGATGAAATAAGGGAGAATAGAGTAGAATATTTTAACATAATCATAAAACTGAAGAAGAAAAAACAGAATAATGTGCAGAGATTCCTCCGATCTCCTGTAGTTATCCAAACTTATTCACATTTAGCAATTAGTGAACTCCTCCACACCTATATTTAATCATAATGAATTAACTGTGTAACCTAAAGAATGGAAAAATTGGAGTTAAGTGCATTAATGTCAATAGTACACGGGCCCAGAAGGGTCAATGCAACAGCAAAAGCCACAACACAAATGCATTTGCTGCTAATATTTATTTACATTTACCTATTTAGGACTTTTCATGCAGTAGTTTTACTTTTGATGGAATATTTTGCCACTTAAGGATACAAATGCTTCTACCACCACCGGTCCTCTCACTGTCTGCTCAGGATCTTGTTGGAGAGGTGCTGCTGTCGTTGAAGTTTCTTCCCACTTCTCAGAGGCTTGAGGTTGGTCTGCTGAAGGTCAGGACGCTCCTCACTGAGATGTGCTCAGACGCAGGTAAACAGGAAACGCCTTCACAAAAATAAATCACGCACTCGCAGTTAGAAATTCACCTCATCTGTGTCGTGCAGCCCTGTACGCCAGGATCAGCGTCCAGTGCAACCAGTGCAAGCTGAGGTACCAGAAAACCTCCGCAGTGGCTCGCTGCCTGGTGACTGTCTTCAATCAGGTCCTCATGTTCTCCCTGCCAGAGGTTCCTGTGGAGCAGTGCAAGATTTTGGTCTCTGTGTATGAGACTCGCACAGCTAGGAAATCAACCAAGCGTCTGATCGGACAGCTGAGTGTGGGGAAGGAGAGGAGCAAAGAGGACGAGCACTGGGCCTCGATGATGCGCTCGGTCCGCCAGCCGGTAGCAGAGTGGCACAGCCTGCTGATCTGAGTTACAGCTCATTAACCAGCACTTTGTGGGTGTTTGTCGACTGCACGGGTGTAGCGCCAAGTGGCCTCAGTCTACTTGTTCACACGCGTCTCTTTGATTTCTGCTTTTAGCTCCAACTCTTATGATATTGAAAAAGGTGCAAAGATTAGAACTGGCACTCCTCACTTCTCAGGTTTTTGCACTTTGTGTACTCGCTTACTGAATAACTGCATTTTTGTGTTACCGTTAAATTGATCTGTAAGCGTTTCAGTTCTTTTGTGCTCATTTTACCTGTTCATTCTGCATTATTAAATCTTTATGTTGCAACTCTGAGTACATTCAGTGATTCTTTGTGAATATGAAGAAGGTTATGGCTTATACACCGATCAGCCACAACATCCTGACCACTGACAGGTGAAGTGAATAACATTGATCATATTGCTAATATGTGGTGTTCTGATGGAAAACCTTGGATTTTAACATCCATGTTGATGAGACTTAGACACCCAAATAAACATTGTCCCACAACAAACCCTCATGCAAATGGAAATTCCAAGTGTCACTGGTCTACCCCTTGCAGGAAAATGCACCCCACCACATGGAAACAACATCAACCCATCAGGAACATGTTGAGGATCATGACAGTGGCCCAACATGTTGATTTGACCTCCAAACTTCCTACACCCCATTGTGATCAAACATCAACAGGATGCAGTGGAACAAGTTTGATTGACAGAGGCCCCACTGCACAAGCCAGAGTACCCAAAGGATCCAGTGCCAACATCCTGGTTCCAGACCCCATAGGGCACCCTGAGAGGTCCTCTTGTCCAATGGTTCAGAGCATTTTTGAGCACATAAGGGGGACCGACACAATATTAGGCAGGGGGTCATGATGTTATGCCTGATCGGTGTAAGTTGGAGAGACCAAGTAATACATGTTTAGTAGGTACAAGAGGCCTGTGAAAAGGCAAAACTAAGCATAACTCAATCTTCGTGCCTCCTCTTTTTTTAACTTTTATTATTTATTCCTATTTACTTGTGGTAGTCGGCAGCAATGCTTAACTTTCCTTTCAGGAACACAACACTTACACTTACATAGTCAATATTATTTACATGTTTTGTTGCATGTCTCTCTCTTCTGTCTCTACAACCTTTCACCCTATCTCACCCCCTATCATTAAAAACATTAAAAAAAAAAAAGAAATGCTGGAATCTCAAAAAATGGAGAAAGCAAGATAGGTATAGCTATCTGTGATACTAATTAGAAAATTACATTAGTTTTTGGAAATGCACTAAATACAGCTCTGGGATATTTTTTTTTAGTAGGTGATGTATCAGTGTTCTATCTATGCAAATAAGTAAATATTTACAAATATATGTGCATGAAAACTTTAAATGTTGGCAAAAAATGTCCTGCATATTGATCACAACATTATAAATCTTCTTTGCATGGCGTGGTCCAATCTGGTAATAGCGGGGTGCGCCATCTGTTGTGCGCATGCGTGACCGTTTAAACGCAGGCGGCAACTGACGGAGAAAATTCCAGACGTTTTTTTTGACGGTAAGAAAAGAACTCGACAAAATAGCCGGTAAAAGTGAAGTCAGGTGTGATAATTCGCCTATTTAATTCATGTCTCACCCTTATGGTGTTTACTGTGACCATTTGAAAACAATTACTGGCTCAGTTTTTCTTTTCTTCATCTTCGTTTTAGCTAGTTAGCTAATTTAGTAGCTTAACTGTCATTTAGCATAGCAGTTAGCAGCAGATAGCATGTACTGTTAGCTCTGCGTGTGCTTGTCTTTACTTATGAGCATAATACATTTTAAACAGCCAATGTGCTTCCTGATAAAATAAATAAGATTTTTCTTGATGTTTATTATTGTTTTATTTTGTGTTAGTAATCTTTTGCAATATTAGCAGTGCTTTTCTATAGAAGGTTACATATGTTCTGAGTAAAATGCTTCGTATCGCTACTCTTGGCCAAATTAGTTTCATCTTGAGCCTGAGTTTTGTTTTCTTTTTACTGTTATGTTTAATTTGTGTAATATGTGGTGTTATTTCAGTTACTTTTATGTTATTGACTTAAAGTGCTTTTATACAGTTCATGTTTGAACCTAATTATGTGGCTGCACCAATGTCAGCCTGCTTTTACATTGTGCATAAAAGTACATTATGCTGATGTGTTTATCTTCTCAGTGTTTGCGCAGGATCTTGTTTAGGAGATTCTGCTGGCAACTGAGTTTTTTCCCCTCTTCTCAAAGGCTTGCGGTTGGTCTGCTGGAGTTCGTAACGATCCTTATGGAGATATGCAGGTAACTGACAAACACCTTCACATAAATAAACTCACCAGCTTTCATACAAGATCAGTTACAAACTGACCTTATCTGTATCTGTGTTGCACAGCCCTGCATGCCAGGATCACTGTTAAGATTACTGGCATTATTACTTTAAATATTAAGGTTACATTTTGAACATTAATTACAACACGGTATGGAGGTTTATGCATCAAAAGCTTTATCTTTTTTCTTGTACTCAGAGACAGAGAGCTGCGTGGAGAATGGGATGACAGCCAACTTAATATTTGCGCGACAGGTTCAACGCCATTTTGAAAATGTAAGTCTAATGCATTGCCTTGACTTTTCATAATAGTCACACTAAGAAACGCACCTAAAAAAATAATAATTCCCCCACAGGACCGATCGTGTCTTTTCAGGAGGTCACTGCTTCATAAGTTTGTGATAACAAAATGGAAGTTAGCAATGTCCCATAGCTAAATATTATTTCATCACAACTTAGAAGCAGTACAAAAACATTTAACATCGACTTCATAGTTTTTAAAGAAAACCTCAGACATAATAAAAACAATCTAACATGGAGCAAGACTACAGCTCAGACTTCTTTTTATACACCATGTGGAGTGAAAATATCTTTACTAAGGAATATTCCACCCACTCAACTGGAATAACGCCTTCCACTTATTGTAGAAATGCATGGTTAACTTTAAAATATGAATTTAGTATTTTACCAATAACAAGTTCACACTTTGTTCAAAGAAGACACATTGCGAGACACGATCAAGAAGGATGAAACAGTTACTCGTTTGTCTAGACTAGTTTCCTTTCTTATTTTAAAGAAGAACAGTGATCTTTGTATTGAGGTTTACATTGCAGCAAATAGCCTTGCGAGTGCAGTCAAGATACATGTTTGATGAAGCACTCAAAGCAACTACTCCTTTCATACACAAGATGGCACTGTAGCTACCTCACTGTGGTGTCGCCAGTTTTTCAACCCTTCTGTTAACAATGTTGAAGTTGCCAAGTAAACAGTGATGGTTGGTATAGACTGATTTCAAGTTTTTAAAATGATATGTGTACGTTGTAGACATTGTGCCTTCACATATGTATTTCCTATTTCCTATTTATTTTCTGAATAAAAAGTTTTTAAAAATCCTATAAATACCACATTCCATTTTTTGCATTCTGTAGCTGGATACTTCTTGTTCAGGGCGAAGACCAACTGCTCAATGTGTAATTCTCAGAGCGGTTTAATTTTTTTAGGAATTGTCTCTTGCCTCCACAGCTTTGAACTGAGAATTCATTCATTTATCATTTATTTTTTCAACCCAACTAGTTTCTCTGACTTCTCCTCTAAAGTTGTCTTGGCAGCAGCATGCTTTAATAACTATTGTTCAGCATTTTCATGACCTCTATTTTGTATTCACTCTCTCTCACAAGACACAGTGTGTTTTAAAATATGACAGACAACCAAATAAGTTCAAAAAATACTTTATTGTGGTATATTCTACATCATATTATATGATTAGAAATAGACCATTGGTTCGAGTACATTACTCAGCTGCGTCTTTGCTCTGTAAAATAAAGAAATGATAAAATAAATACAAGCCCATACACATACACACATCACATTCTGTCTGCATATAGACATTTTGAGGTTTTATCTTTTTTCAGTTTTATGAAGCATGAGGCAGTAATGAAAATTTTCTGTCATGAATTAGTAACTATCTGAAGTTTGGTCACTATTTACCTTGCCAGAGTCACGGCTCTTAGCTCTGAGCTTGTTGACCTGGGACTCAGCAATGTCGGCACGCTCCTCAGCCTCCTCCAGCTCATGCTGGATCTTCCTGCACTTGGACAGATGAACATTGGCCTGCTCCTCCTGGGATTCAAGACACAGGAAAATGTTTAAGCATTTAAAAAAGGCACATAGGTTTACCATATGTGATAAAACATAGTATGAAGTACTCATTGTTTTAAACAAATGCTTTTCCTTACCGCTTCCTCAGCCTGCCTCTTGTAGGCCTTCACCTTCAGCTGCAGCTTGTCAACCAGGTCCTGCAGCCTGGTAACGTTCTTCTTGTCCTCCTCAGTCTGCAAGAGGAAACATAGATTGGTTTAGAGGTTTTTTAATATTAAATGTTATATGTAGTTGTACTCCAATACTAAGTGGCAATGTAACTGTACCTGATAGGTGAGCTCCTTCACTCTCCTCTCATATTTGCGGACACCCTTAACAGCATCAGCACCACGTCTCTGCTCAGCCTCCACCTCTGTCTCCAGCTCACGCACCTTTTAAAAGAACAAAAAATTCATGTTAATGACAATTGATGTATTTTCATACATTTGTTCAACTGCACAAATGGAATTGTATTTCTCTTACTCTAGACTCGAGTTTCTGGAGCTGCTTCTTGCCACCCTTCATGGCCAGGTTCTCAGCCTCATCCAGACGGTGCTGCAGGTCCTTAACAGCGACCTCCAGGTTCTTCTTCATCCTCTCCAGGTGAGCGCTAGTGTCCTGCTCCTTCTTCAGCTCCTCAGCCATCATAGCAGCCTTAAAAAAACGATGTCTCAATGAGAAATGCCATCACAAATCTCTAGTTGGAGTATGATAGCAAACAAATGACATTTAAACCTACATCAGTGATAGCCTTCTTGGCCTTCTCCTCTGCATTCCTTGCTTCCTGAACAGTGTCATCCACTTCACTCTGGACTTGAACCAGGTCAGACTCAAGCTTCTTCTTGGTGTTCAGAAGGCTTGTGTTCTGAAAGATTAGAAATTGGTTAAGTTATCTCTTTCCTCCCATACTTGTTTAGGTTTGTGAAAGTGGAGAAATGTTTAAAGTGATGTCCACCTGAGAGTGCAGAAGTCCAACACGCTCACTGGCATCCACCAGCTCCTGCTCAGCGATTTTGCGGCTTCTCTCTGTCTGTTCCAGAGCAGCCCTGAGTTCCTCAATTTCAGCCACCATCAGACCGTTCCTGCGGTCCACCATGGCAGCCTGTTCCTTCAGGTCATCCTGGGCTCTGACAGCATCATCAAGGTGCAGTTGAGCATCCTAGTGGAAGAAATGATCAGGAAAATATTCAGAGGCATGTCTAAAATTTGGCGCACTTACGATAATGTGTGCAAGTCTCTTTGTGCAACATGTATTACAATACCTTCAGCTGTGCCTGCACATTCCTCAGCTGTTTCTGGGACTCACTAGCCTGGCGATTGGCATGGCTCAGCTGAATCTCCATCTCGTTCAGATCTCCCTCCATCTTCTTCTTGATTCTCAGGGCATCGTTCCTGCTCCTGACCTCAGCATCCAGAGTGCTCTGCATGGAGTCTGCCACTCTCTGGCTGTTCCTCTTGATCTGCTCCATCTCCTCATCTTTCTCTGCCAGCTTCCTGTCAACCTCACCCTTAATCTGGTTCAGCTCCAGCTGGACACGCAGGATCTTAGACTCCTCATGCTCCAGAGTTCCCTAATGATATCAGGGAATAACATATTGACTTTTGCCTTCAAAACTTTTATACAATGTTAGTTCATGACTTAAAGTTGTTCCTTTTCAGAAGATCTCTGCAGACAAACACACAAAGGTTTACCTCAGCCTCTTCAAGAGCTGTCTGGATCTCAGACTTCTCTGTCTCCACCTGCTTCTTGGCCTTCTCCAGCTCATGGATGCTCTTGCCAGTCTCACCAATCTGTTCAGTCAGATCTGAGATCTCCTCTGCAGATAGATGCATATGTTTAATATTTTAAAGCTGTAAAATGGCAGTTGTACTAAGAAATACTTTCCTGTAACAAACACATGCATGTGTTTTAAAACAACTAACTGCTAACAGCTAACTCCTGTTGTTAATACAATCTGGTATTAACTTACGCTGCAGGTTCTTGTTTTCACGCTTCATGGTCTCCAGCTGATCCAGAGCCTCCTCATAAGAGTTCTTCATCTTGAACAGCTCAGTGCTCAGAGTACGAGCCTCCTTCTGAGCTCCCTCGAGCTCTGCCTGACCCTCCTCATACTTCTGCTTCCACTCTGCCAGCACCTACACAACACAGTTTATACAGTTATGTATACATACAGCCAAAAATCATTTTGTAGTTTCATTGCCTGGTTACAAAAAGTCAAAGATGTCACCTTGTCAAAGTTCCTCTGCTTCTTGTCCAGATTGGCAGCCAGGCCATTAGCTCTCTCCACATCAATCATGAGGTCCTCCACCTCACTCTGGAGCCTCTGTTTGGTCTTCTCCAGAGAGGCACACTTGGAATTGACAGCCTCAATCTGCTCCTCAGCCTCCTGAAGGCGCTGAGCCAGCTTTTTCCTTTAAAAAAAGTTAAATTTGTCTTGTTATTTTATGCTTTCATGCTGTATGTCTGAGCTTTTAGTTGTTTGAATATTACTCACTTGGCCTCCTCAAGCTCCTCTGTGCGCTGGATAGCGTCGGTTTCATACTTGGTTCTCCACTGAGCCACCTCACTGTTGGCCTTGGACATTCCGCGCTGCAGCTCAGCCTTGGCCTCCTGCTCCTCCTCAAACTGCTCCCTCAGCAGGTCGCAGTCATGGCGGGCAGATTGCAGTCCATGGGCAAGAGCATTCTTGGCCTGGAATTACACATACAATTGAATGTGCAAAATGTATAAATCCCCAACCAATAATGGCAATACACACTTAAGTTGAAGGTTTCTTACCTTAACCTCCTCTTCAATCTGTCTCTTCAGCTCCTCAATCTGCTGAGTGAAGGCCTGTTTGCCTCTGGTCAGCTGGGAGACAAGAGCCTCTTTCTCCTCAATTTGACGGCCGAACTCACCTGGAGTGAAAATAGTCATCAAACTTTAGTTTTTGTTCAGCTTTTCTGACAAACACTGAAGATCACTGCACTTAGACGCTGACTGGTGCATACCGTTTTCTGTCAGGAGACGTGCTCTTTGTGCGCCCATGTCATTCAACTGGCGGAGGTTTTCATCATTCTTGGTCTTCAGTTCGCTAAGTTGGTCCTCAAGAGTACGGCACATCTTTTCAAGATTTCCCTAATGAGAAGAAGAGAAAAAAGATCAGTGATATGCTTTTCTTTACATTGATGACAGTTGTAATGCAGTTTCGATACTGAATACTACAAGTGAGTGTATTGTGTACCTTGGCTTTAGCAACAGCCTCCATGTTGCTGGAGAGGTCATCAATCTCCATCTTGTATTCACTCTTCTCCTTCTCAAGCTTCTGCTTGACGCGCTGCAGGTTGTCGATCTGCTCTCCCAGCTCAGCAACGCTGTCGGCCTGCTTCTTGCGAAGAGCAGCGGCCGTGGCTTCATGCTGCAGAGTAGACTCCTCAAGGTCACGACGGAGCTTCTGGAACTCAGCCTCACGCTTCTTGTTCATCTCAATCTGAGCAGCAGTTGCACCGCCGGCCTCCTCCAGCCTCTCGCTGATCTCCTCAAGTTCCCTGGACAGGTCAGCCCTCTGCTTCTCAACCTTGGCACGAGCAGCGCGCTCAGCCTCAATCTCCTCTTCCAGTTCCTCAATACGGGCCTGTTGGGTGTAGATGTGCAGTCGTTCAGTAAACGTTCAAATCTGAATGACTTAGTAGGAAATACACAAGGGATTTTTGAAGTAACACAACACATCCGTCACCTGAAGCTCCTTGATCTTCTTCTGAAGCTGGGCACCCATTGACTGCTCATCCTCAATCTTGCTAAGAAGCTGGCTAATTTCAAAGTCCTTCCTGTGAGAGTAATGAAATGCATAGTAAGAGTTCATCTATGCTCTGGACCATGTCTGGAGACATACTCATTGTTTTTAAATTGAGATTACAAGCTGAACTTAGTTACTTCTTCAGTTTCTCCTCAGACTGCTGCTTGTCATTCTCAAGATCCATGATGGATTCCTGGGCCAGTTTCAGATCACCCTCCAGCTTTCTCTTGGCTCTCTCAAGGTCCATGCGAAGCTTCTTCTCTTGCTCCAGAGAACCCTCAAGCTGCACAGGGATATGAGTTTGTTACTGTCATATTGAAGATTCAAGAAGAATCCCGTTTTAGCTGTCAAAGTGACTTGAAACTTACATCATCCACTTGCTGCTCAAGCTTGGTCTTGGCCTTGGTCAAAGTGTTGACTTTGTCTTCCTCAGCCTGCAGGTCATCAAGAGTCTGCTGATGAGCCTCCTGAAGGGCTTTCTTCTCCTTGGTCAGCTTAGCAATGCTCTCATCCTGAGAGGCCATCTCCTCAGTCAGGTTCTTCACCTATGTTTGCAGGAGACATGTTATTATTGCATGACTGCATCATTCCGAAATGTTATTTTATCTGCTAGATAAGTTCAAGTTTACAAACCTTGTTCTCAGTGGCGTGTTTCTCCTTTTCCACTTTGGCCAAGGTAAGCTCCAGGTCATCAATATCCTTCTTGAGCTCAGAGCATTCATCCTCCAGCTTTCTCTTCTTGGCAGTCAGCTCAGCATTGATTTCCTCCTCATCCTCCAGTCTCTCAGTGGTCTCTTTGAGTTTAGCCTCCAGCTGAATCTTGCTCTTGATGAGACCCTCGCATCTCTCCTCAGCATCTGTCAGATTCTCTGCTTCCTGGTTTACATTTGAGAAAGGACGTTAGCACATGGACATCTAGTGGACATAAAATAAAAGGCCCTGCTTTCTCTTGATGTCTACTTACAGATGCTACTTGCAGCTGCAGATCGTTCTTCTCCTGCAGGAGAGACACCATCTTCTCCTCCAGTTCCTTCTTCTTGGCCAAGGCAGTAGCCAGGTCACTTGTCATCTTCTCATAGTTCTCCTTCATCTGGGCCAGCTCCTTCTCAGTCTCAGCGCTCTTCAGCAGAGGCTTGATCTTGTAGTACACCTTCATCCATGGCCAGTGTTTGACATTCATGAATGAGCGGACGTTGTACTGGATGGTATAGATGGCTTCCCTACAGACAAAAAGTTTTTGTTAAGGATTTTTTTGTTCAGTTTCATCACATGACTTTGTGTTCAGAATCTGCTGTTTTCAACATGCCTCCTCTCCATCATCTTGACAAACTCCTTTCTCATGAGGTAAGCACGGCAGAGAGCCTGAGTCATGGTGACCAGAGCTGCCAGCTTGTCATCTCTCATCTCCTCAAGGGTACCCAGCAGACCGGCTTTGAAGAACACCTAAATAAGCACAAGACAATATTGACTGCATCATAAAGTTAAACACTTAATTCAGAAACAAACCCAGAGAGTGAGTACTGCACACCCAGTACGACGAACATCCAAAAAAATGGGATTTTTAGGTAACCCACATGGGTCATGAATTCTAATACTTGGATGTTTCGTAAGTTGTCAAACGCTGGCTGCTTTGTATCTGTAGAAGTGATCAATCTCTGATCCTCTGACACATGGATTACACTTGTATCAGATTTAGGCAAGTAAATTTTCAGATATCTTGCCAGTTAACAGATAAATAAGCTGTTCAGAATACTCAATGTCTCAGGTAATAACACAGAATTTCAGTTATTTTAAAGAAGGAACACCTGGTGCTTACCTTGGTGTGTCCGAATCTGTACTGGTCATGATCAACATCAATTGAGCCAAGCAGCTTCTCTGCAGCCTTCTTGTTGTCAATGAACTGGCCCTCAGGGATGACACTGGCATTCAGTACCTTGTATCTGTTTTCAGAGAGCAAACAGTCAGTGTGTGCATTTTCTTCTCATAGTCTACATCAAACTTCTGTTAACATATTAAATGTACCTCTGCTTGAAGTCACCATAGAGGATTCTGCTGGGGAAACCTTTCCTGCAGATTCTGATACCCTCCAGGACACCATTACACCTGAGCTGGTGGATAACCAGGAAGTTCTCCATCAGACCTGTGGAACAGAAATTTACCGGTTTGTCATTTGTTTTGCAAACTCCACACCAAACCAACCACACACAAACACTGTTAAGATCATGTTTTGGTACCTGGAGTCTTAGACTCATTGGGAATCAGGCAACGCACAAAGTGAGGGTGGGTGCTCCTCAAGTTAGTCATCAGCTTGCCCAAGTTCTCCTGTAGGTACAAAGTGGTGAACCTTTGTCATAAAACCAACAATTATGAATTTCACTATCAACTGACATTCAGTGTATTTCCCAAACCTCACCCTGAACTGTGAAGACACAGTCTGCATAGAGCCACCCTTCTTCTTGCCTCCCTTCTTTCCGCCGCCGCCGGACTCTGTTTTTTAGTTGATTTGAAATGAAAAGTTGTATTAGAAGAAAAAATCTTCACATTTACAGCACATGAAGGGACATAGAAAAGTACAATATGCTGAATTTGTGGAACATAAGTTTTATTACCCTCAGCAGCAACAGGTGGATACAGAAGAACCAGCAGTTTAACTGAGGACTTCTGGTACAGCTGCACAACAGACTCGTTCAGTGGGTCCTTGTTCTTGTCCAGCCAGCCAGAGATGTTGTAGTCCACAGTACCGGCATAGTGCACCAGGGAGAAGTGGGCCTCAGCCTTGCCCTTGGCAGGCTTTGGCTTCTCAAATGCCCTGTTTTTGCCAAGATGCTGGTCATACAGCTTGTTCTTGAAGGATGTGTCAGTGGCCTTGGGGAACATGCACTCCTCTTCAAGGATGGAGAAGATGCCCATGGGCTTGATGAAAGGAAAAGAGACATGTCAAATAAAATGACAGTGTTCTAGCATAAGAAGAGTTGCACCCAAAAGAATTATGAAGTGGATGTGTACCTTCTCAATCAGCTCAATGCAGGCAGCCAAGTCCATACCGAAGTCAATGAACTCCCAGATAATACCCTCCTTCTTGTACTCCTCTTGCTCCAGGACGAACATGTGGTGGTTGAAGAACTGCTGCAGCTTCTCATTGGTGAAGTTGATGCACAGCTGCTCCATGCTGTTGTACTGTGAATGGAGAAATAGATGAGGCAAGCAGTTACAAACAATTACAAGGGTCTTGCCATATAAACCAAAACAACTCCTCCTTTGTTGGGGATGAAACTTACATCAAAGATTTCAAAGCCAGCAATATCCAGGACACCAATGAAGAAGTTCCTTTGCTGCTTAGTGTCCAACATCTGGTTGATACGGATGACCATCCACAAGAACATCCTCTCATAGATGGACTTGGCCAGGGCAGGCACTGAGTTCATCACCTAAGGAAAAAAAAACATAACTTCATTAATGTCAGTCAACTGTTTTGTTAAATGCTGGACAACTGTAAATTGCTGCATTAAATTAATACCACAAAACGGCACAAATAAAAAAAGCATAGATATTTAACATGGTTATTGATTTATAATGCATTTAGCATTCAGACTTAACTAATAGCTCAGAATACACTGGACACTGACATTTATTTTTTCTAACAAACTGCACTGTATTATTTTTACTGGAACTAACACAAGTAATCTCTTTCTGTATAAAAGAGTATTTGACATTGAAAAGTCATATTTACCTGAGGAACAGTCTGTCCCTTGGTGACGTACTCATTTCCGACCTTCACTCTGGGATAGCACAGAGCCTTCAGCATGTCAGCAGAGTTCAGACCCAACAGGTAAGCAACCTTGTCAGCATCTGAAAACAGTATTTCACACTTAATACATACAGTATGTGTGGTGATTTTCCAACACCATGAACAGAAAACAACATGATTAAGAACTTAATTACTGTTGTTTGTGAGTTTTTCACTTTGGTATCACACTAAGTGCTCACCCTCTGTGCCATCAGGCTCAGCCTGCTCCTCACGCTGCTTCTGCTTGAACTTCATGTTACCATGGTGAAGCACAGCACCAGTCATCTTGTAGATGCTCATCTTCTCTTCATTAGTGAAGCCCAGGATGTCAATAGCGTTCTGTGCAAAAGAGGTGTCCGCATCAAATATAATATATTCGAAAACACCTTTAAAAACGCTGGTAACCTGGGTAAGACACACAGCATGATTAATATTAATTCTTAAAATCACTCACGTCTGTGGCTTCCAGCTCAACTTTGTCATCAATGCTGGCCACAGTGATCTGACCCTGACTGCACATGGGGAAGTCGTAGGGGTTGGTTGTGATGAGAGACATTTCTGCAAATCAGAAAAGTTGAAAATGTTCAGCAGATCATTACATATGAAAACTGTGGAGAGATTTATCACTGAGCAACAAGTCAATCTGCTTACCAATCAGCTCAGGTTTGTGGTTGGTCATCATCTGGTAGAAGATGTGGTAGCCTCTCTCATCAGGAAGCTGGAATGTCACTCTAGACTTCTCCAGCAGATCTGCAAAGTTTGTTGATAAGTCACAATTTGTACCATCCCCAGATTAACTTAAATGTATGGTCACTGAGAAATTGTCACTTACAGGTCTCAATGTCAGCACTAGCCAGTTTGCCAGTTGTGCCGAAATGGATTCTGATGAATTTACCCTGTTTGGAGCAAAAGAATGGTAAAAGTCCTTTCACATGAGTGATGCGTAAAAAGAATTCTCCCGAGTAGTAATCACTTGATACTTACGAAACGAGAGGAGTTGTCATTCCTCACAGTTTTGGCATTACCATAAGCCTCCAGCAGAGGGTTGGCAGCAATAATCTGATCTTCCAGTGAGCCCTAGGATCCAGGATAAGATTTGATATCAGAAAAGGACTGTCCTTCTGGAAGTATATCCTGTACTTTCAGAAATCTTAACATCACAACATACCTGAATTTTGCCAGCTCCTTGTTCCTTCTTCTTGTCACCACCAACTGAGATTGTGGCAAAGTACTGGATGACACGCTTGGTGTTCACAGTCTTTCCGGCACCAGATTCTCCACTGGGTATAGACAGAGACTTGTGAGAATGTGGTCAAAGATATTCAGTCATAATAAACAAAGTCAAGGAGTGCAATACTTACGTGATCAAGACAGACTGGTTCTCCCTGTCTGTTAAATTGAAAACAAAGAAATTCACAATGCATTTGTTCAACAGGTAGCTCATTACTAACAGATTCTTCATTGCTACATGAAGCACATACCAGTAAGCATGTTCTGATAGGCGTTATCAGAGACGGAGAAGATGTGGGGTGGAGCCTCCATACGCTTCTTGCCTCTGTAGGCACTCACAACTTCAGCATCGTACACAGGGAGCCACTTGTAGGGGTTCACAGTGGCACAGAACAAGCCAGAGTAGGTCTAAAGGGGATTATGGAGATATTTAAGTTAATGCCAGTTAACATTTGTAACTGGTGTTGTAGTTTTTTAATATATCTCTTTGCTAATCAAGAATATTTTCTTACGTAGATCATCCAGGCTGCATAACGCTCTTTGAGGTTATACAACACAGAGGCTTCATTGAGGTGGGTCATCATGGCCATGTCCTCAATTTTGTCGAACTTGGGAGGGTTCATTGGAGAGACGTCATCTTCTTTGACTGTCCTCTCCTACAACAGAACAGGATCACAGTGAGAACGGATCACATTTAACATTTAACTCCCAGTTGAGTCTGACTTCATGACACTAACCTCATCATTGTCCAAGAGTTTGACAGTGACTTTGCCACCATCCTTCTTGGTGATTGTTCCCTTCAGGTACAGCTCTTTGGCATCAGCCACATAGCAGGCACTCTTGGCATCAAAGGGTTTGTTCTGAGCCTCAATTCTCTCCTTCTCTGGCTTACGGAGGTAAATGGCAGCTTTGCCATAAATGGCCATCTCCGCGTCCGTACTCATGGTGGCGGTTTACTTCTATAAGGTAATGACAAATAAATGTAGTCTTGGTTTTAAAACTCACGTGACTAAGCAGCCCAGTGTAACTGAGCTCAACTATCTTGTGAGCCTAAGTTCATCATCACAGGCCACTTGTACTTAAGTTCCATCCATCCATTATCTATACACCGCTTATTCCTCACTAGGGTCGCGGGGGGGCTGGAGCCTATCCCAGCCGACTCGGGCGAAGGCAGGGGACACCCTGAACAGGTCGCCAGCCTATCACAGGGCTACATATATAGACAAACAATCACACTCTCATTCACACCTACGGACAATTTAGAATAATCAATTAACCTCAGCACGTTTTTGGACTGTGGGAGGAAGCCGGAGTACCCGGTGAGAACCCACGCATGCACAGGGAGAACATGCAAACTCCACACAGAAAGATCCCGGGCGTCCTAACCGGGATGCGAACCAGGGATCTTCTAGCTGTGAGGCAACGCTGCTAACCATCGCGCCACCGTGCAGCCCTGTACTTAAGTTAATAAATAAGATTTGCACTCCCCTGAGTTTACATCTGTTCATTTGCCGAGGCACATATATACACACATACACACATATACATTTATATTAAAAGTAGATGAGCAGAAACTTCACTTATAGCTTAGAAAAATTATTGTATAGTGTTGTTCATACCTGACCCTGTTTCCGTCAAAAGTCTGTTATATTCCACAATCCTGTAAAACATCACATATTTTGAGCCACTGAGAAAAGTTTGAAAGCAAGAAAGATTTGCTCAAAATGATACCTAATTAATAAATACAATTTAGTAATGTCTCAAATAATAAATACACTAAACTGCTCCAGAGCACATAGAAGTTGAGCCTACCACAAGCAGCAGTCTTCAAGGGTCCTCTACCACACACTTCTGTGATCTGTTGGACTCCTTATATTGAAGCCGTTATGCTCACTCAGCTTAAGTTAAATATGGGACACAGGCCAAATGTGGTGTGAATAACTGGGAGAGCAGACATCCATTAAACTTATGGTGCTCATACATCCATCATGTCCTGGATTTTAGTCAGAATGGACTCTCCCTATTGCTCTTTCTCAACAGTTTTTGATTAAATTAGTACCTTTTTTGGGACAAATATTTTTTTCCCATGTCATGACAATCCAAGATGTCATATCAACATAAAAGGAATGGGTACAAAAGGGGTGGAGTTCACAGCGAACAGATGTATTTTATGTGCCTGACTTGCTATTTGTATTGTAGATTTAATTTGTAAGGCATCTCTCGTTGCCTGTGACTGTATCCCAGTGGCTGCTTTGGCCATGACTGTAACGGCTCAGGCTGCTCTTCAGCTGCATGTTTCAATTGTCTGTCACAAACAGATGAAGGAATACATATGCTTCTGTTTTAATTAATACAGCTGTCTACACAGGCTGCATAGCATCTCACATTTCCTCTATAAATGTTAACTGCAGCCCCGACCCTCTTTACGGGCTTCAGGTCTATTTTCTGTCTTTTTATGAGTGTAGCTTCTTCCACTTCCAAGGCAGCTCAGTTATCCAGCACTTTGCTATTATCCATTACTATAGCCACATTCACATACATCATTTAACAAAAATGACTTTTTTATGTAGTCATTGTTGGGATGTTCTCTGTGAGAATCCAGCTGATGTGCCAAATGAGACAAGATATGAAATTTATTCCAACAACATATGGTTCTTTGTGTAATTTAGGAACCCTAGGATGCAAGATTTGTCATTTACCAGCTGCCAAACTTTTACTTCAATTGATGTGCTCACACCAGGGGATGTTGTGAATTCTACCGCTGATAACACATGAAGATGTCTGAGCATCCAAACCCATTTTGTTAAAAGAGTGAAGACGACATGTAACTCTTTGGAGAGGGTGGAAGCTTTAATAGAACAGCAACTATCAGACAGTATTTGCAACCTTAAGAAACGTTTTTTTTGAACATTTCAACTACACAGACACAGCGTTTTTTAATTATACTGGAAGGGAAAATAATTAACAGTTGAGGCTTTGGATTGTACTACAGGAATGCTTTGAGACACTGAGAACTTCTTCTGAATGTTTTGTTATATTTAGATAAGTCATGTTCTGTGTCACAAGGTCACCACTGGAATCCATTGTTGCCGCCATTAATCCAAGTTGGCAGCAGCTGTTGTCATGTGCCACAAAAGAGTGAAAGTTAAATGTGTAAAGGTCAAGCCTATAGGTGGATATAGTGGGGTGGAGCGTAGTAACACCAGGCCAGGCCAACCTGTGAGGCCAGAATACCCAAAATTGGTTCCATATTTCAAACATGCTCCTTTATTGCTTCTACCTCAAGTGATAGTGATGTTAGGTCAGGTTTCTAGATCAGGCTTCTTCCACTTGAAAACAGCTACCATTGTGTATTCTTTGCACAAACTATATGCACACTCAAAGTAATAGTCAACTCCCAACATTTTGAATGTTACAGATCGTTTTGCCAGGATTTCTCAACCTCTTAATGTCACCCCATCAGGTAACCTGATAACCTCATGGTTCCAGATCTGTCAAGCCTTGTAATGTGTTTCTTTAGTTTCAATATTTTTAGTGAAAACTAGGTTGGATTTGTGTATGTGTGTGTTAAATTTCATTGTGACTGTAACTAGTAAGAAAGTTGCCTCACATTCTTTTCAGATTCACTGAGAACTTTATTTGCATCTGCTCCTCCACATCTCTTTTGTGTAACAAAAAATAATCAGTTTCTGATTGTATTTATTTCCACTCTTTACTTTTTAGCCTCATCCAGGCGGTGCTGCAGGGTTTCGTGGGCAACTTCCACGTTCTTCTGCTTTGTCTTCAGGTAAGTTTCATGTCAGATATCATTATATTCGTGTCAATCCATGATTGCCCTCTCGATCCTTCCTGTATTCCTTGTTTCGTGCATAGTGAAAGCTTCTTCTTTATATTCAAAAGGTTTCTGTTCTCTTTGACGAAAAGATTTAGTCACATAAATCATCACACGCCTGGTGAGAGTAGTCACGTCGAGTCAAATTTATGAAAAAAGCATAAACCTTATGTATAAACTAATGTGCTGTGCAGTTAAAATAATTAATAAGTGATGAATAAATACACCATAAAAGAATAAAAAATGAAAGATACAGCGCAGCTCTACTTTGAGAGAATACCAAAAAGAAGAGGTGGGTCTTCAGTAGGTTTCTAAAGTCTGAGCAATTCTAATGTGGAAAGGTAAACTATTCCAGAGATTAGGAGCAGCCACTGCGAAGGCTCAAGCACCTCTATTTAATATACATTATTTAATTAGTCAAATAGTAAAGAAATGTTTTCACGAGTCTAGAAGTCCATCGTAGTCCTTCACCAGCTGCTCCAACACTTTGCACCCTCTCTCAGTCTATTTCAGATCATCCCTTAGATCATCAATTTCCGCCACCTGTTCCCTGACCGTACCCTTAATAGAGGATTACTTGTATGTGTTAATAGCAAAATTATCCATACTGATTTTAAATGTGTTCCTCTAAACAGAAAACAGAGGTAAAATAATACATTTGAAGCCACCACTGTTAGACTTTGAGATGATTTCTATGGAAACCTTTTTGACTGAGCTAGCAATGACTTAAAAGTCCATTTAGCTGATCAAAAATTGTGACTGAGAATTGAACAGTTTCATGTCTAAAAGTAGTTGAAGTTTTAGTGCATGCATGATGTTTTGTAATTGTGGAGAAAATTGTCCTGAAAATAAACTAATTAATTAATTGAGTTATTATTTTTTATTTGCATCACATTGCGCAACAGCACCAAACATCTAAAACATCAAAGTAGATTATTTTCCCACAAAATTGTGCTGCACATTTTCTACTGCTGTCACAGACTTAAATTGTAATCCATACATTGAATGTGTTTGCCTACGAAGCACAAGTTAAATATGGGACACATGCCAAATATGGTTAGGATGACAGCTGAAGGCTACATGACTTTAGCGTTTGCCGCAGGCACAAACATCTTATGTTTCATGTTTCCATGAACAAATGCAGAATTTGTGATAATCCTTGCTTTAAATAGAAAACTTATAGGTTTTTTTATTATTCAGTTGGGTAATTTATGAAAACATACCAATTACAGTACAAATGCATATGTATTCTAATCCTTTCCACAACTTGTTTGATTAAAACATGTAATTGGAGCAATTAATTTTCAGCAGTACAATAACGATGTAGGAGTTTGACAAGAAATAAATAATGAAAAATATGTACTATGATGTACATTGAATAATTCCTTGTGATTAAGAGTAAGAGATATGTGTCTGGCATTCACACTCAAATGTCAAGCTATTAACACTTGAACTGACTGTGCAGACATAGCTTCAAGTCCATTTTTGGCCCACTCACATTACTGCACTTTGAAAGTCAACCTCATTCCACTTGTTGGGCAATATAATTTTAAAAATGTTACTGGCAATACTGTGTGATAAACACGCTGAAAGTTTCCACATTAAAATTCTCACTCAATAAACACAAGATAGTATAATTTGAAAGAACTTTGATGAAGAATGATTTACATTCAGAAGTGTTTTGATTGATTTTGATACTCCCAGACAGACAATAATTCTTAATATTAGTGTTTTTGTGGATGATCTGACATGTGAAGTGACTAGTTTTCCCTCTGTCTATTGTGTAAAGGCATTGGTCAACAAAAACACATGCAGTAATTAATGACTGTTAAAAAAACGGTTAGGTTACTCTTGGAGCTTATTATTTTATCAGATGGTGTCTGTTTGAGTGTTACGAAAGATTCCAATCTTAAATTAGCTAACTTTCGTGGGTGGAAAAAGAAATTAAGGTAGTACAGACAGTAATGTAAGAGCATCAGGTTAATCTTTATTGTTTCAGCATAAGTGATATCATATTATATGATTCAACACAGTAAAACACTCTGCTTTACTCAGCTGCTTCCTTTCCCTGTAAGAAAAAAATGCATGGTTTGTGAGAGACTGATTTTATGATTCTAAGAAGACTGAGTTAATTCACAAAAATGTAAATAAGATTTAATTTTACAGTATTATATATACGTAGTGCAAGTAATATTGCAAATAGATTACAATATACTACCAAATAGTTAGATGTAAATCAGAAAACAATTATTGCCATTTTAGATAAACATTAAACATATATTTACCTTGCCAGAGTCACGGCTCTTAGCTCTGAGCTTGTTGACCTGGGACTCAGCAATGTCGGCGCGCTCCTCAGCCTCCTCCAGCTCATGCTGGATCTTCCTGCACTTGGACAGATGAACATTGGCCTGCTCCTCCTGGGATTCAAGACACAGGAAAATGTTTAAGCATTTAAAAAAGGCACATA
This sequence comes from Dascyllus trimaculatus, assembly GCA_024666655.1. Taxonomy (NCBI): domain Eukaryota; kingdom Metazoa; phylum Chordata; class Actinopteri; family Pomacentridae; genus Dascyllus; species Dascyllus trimaculatus. The sequence continues at coordinate 8,586,105 of CM045448.1, read as the reverse complement.
GGTTTACCATATGTGATAAAACATAGTATGAAGTACTCATTGTTTTAAACAAATGCTTTTCCTTACCGCTTCCTCAGCCTGCCTCTTGTAGGCCTTCACCTTCAGCTGCAGCTTGTCAACCAGGTCCTGCAGCCTGGTAACGTTCTTCTTGTCCTCCTCAGTCTGAAAGAGGAAACATAGATTGGTTTAGAGGTTTTTTAATATTAAATGTTATATGTAGTTGTACTACAATACTAAGTGGCAATGTAACTGTACCTGATAGGTGAGCTCCTTCACTCTCCTCTCATATTTGCGGACACCCTTGACAGCATCAGCACCACGTCTCTGCTCACCCTCCACCTCTGTCTCCAGCTCACGCACCTTTTAAAAGAACAGAAAATTCATAAGTTATTGACAATTGATGTGTTTTCATACATTTGTTCAACTGCACAAACCGAACTGTATTTATCTTACTCTAGACTCGAGTTTCTGGAGCTGCTTCTTGCCACCCTTCATGGCCAGGTTCTCAGCCTCATCCAAACGGTGCTGCAGGTCCTTAACAGCGACCTCCAGGTTCTTCTTCATCCTCTCCAGGTGAGCGCTAGTGTCCTGCTCCTTCTTCAGCTCCTCAGCCATCATAGCAGCCTTAAAAAACAATGATGTCTCAGTGAGAAATGCTATCAAAAATTTCTAGTAGGAGTATGATAGCAAACAAACAACATTTAAACCTACATCAGTGATAGCCTTCTTGGCCTTCTCCTCTGCGTTCCTTGCTTCCTGAACAGTGTCATCCACTTCACTCTGGATCTGAACCAGGTCAGACTCAAGCTTCTTCTTGGTGTTCAGAAGGCTTGTGTTCTGAAAGATTAGAAGTTGGTTAAGTTATCTCTTTCCTTCCATACTTGTTTAGGTTTGTGAAAGTGGAAAAATGTTTAAAGTGATGTCCACCTGAGAGTGCAGAAGTCCAACACGCTCACTGGCATCCACCAGCTCCTGCTCAGCGATTTTGCGGCTTCTCTCTGTCTGTTCCAGAGCAGCCCTGAGTTCCTCAATTTCAGCCACCATCAGACCGTTCCTGCGGTCCACCATGGCAGCCTGTTCCTTCAGGTCATCCTGGGCTCTGACAGCATCATCAAGGTGCAGTTGAGCATCCTAGTGGAAGAAATGATCAGGAAAATATTCAGAGGCATGTCTAAAATTTGGCGCACTTACGATAATGTGTGCAAGGACTCTTTGTGCAACATGTATTACAATACCTTCAGCTGTGCCTGCACATTCCTCAGCTGTTTCTGGGACTCAGCAGCCTGGCGATTGGCATGGCTCAGCTGAATCTCCATCTCGTTCAGATCTCCCTCCATCTTCTTCTTGATTCTCAGGGCATCGTTCCTGCTCCTGACCTCAGCATCCAGAGTGCTCTGCATGGAGTCTGTCACTCTCTGGCTGTTCCTCTTGATCTGCTCCATCTCCTCATCTTTCTCTGCCAGCTTCCTGTCAACCTCACCCTTAATCTGGTTCAGCTCCAGCTGGACACGCAGGATCTTAGACTCCTCATGCTCCAGAGTTCCCTAATGATATCAGGGAATAACATATTGACCTTTGCTTTCAAAGCTTTTATACAATGTTAGTTCATGACTTAAAGTTGTTCCTTTTCAGAAGATCTCTGCAGACAAACACACAAAGGTTTACCTCAGCCTCTTCAAGAGCTGTCTGGATCTCAGACTTCTCTGTCTCCACCTGCTTCTTGGCCTTCTCCAGCTCATGGATGCTCTTGCCAGTCTCACCAATCTGTTCAGTCAGATCTGAGATCTCCTCTGCAGATAGATGCATATGTTTAATATTTTAAAGCTGTAAAATGGCAATTGTACTAAGAAATACTTTCCTGTAACAAACACATGCATGTGTTTTAAAACAACTAACTGCTACCAGCTAACTCCTGTTGTTAATACAATCTGGTATTAACTTACGCTGCAGGTTCTTGTTTTCACGCTTCATGGTCTCCAGCTGATCCAGAGCCTCCTCATAGGAGTTCTTCATCTTGAACAGCTCAGTGCCGAGAGTACGAGCTTCCTTCTGAGCTCCCTCGAGCTCTGCCTGACCCTCCTCATACTTCTGCTTCCACTCTGCCAGCACCTACATAACACAGTTTATACAGCTATGTATACATACAGCCAAAAATCATTTTGTAGTTTCACTGCCTGGTTACAAAAAGTCAAAGATGTCACCTTGTCAAAGTTCCTCTGCTTCTTGTCCAGATTGGCAGCCAGGCCATTAGCTCTCTCCACATCAATCATGAGGTCCTCCACCTCACTCTGGAGCCTCTGTTTGGTCTTCTCCAGAGAGGCACACTTGGAATTGACAGCCTCAATCTGCTCCTCAGCCTCCTGAAGGCGCTGAGCCAGCTTTTTCCTTTAAAAAAGTTAGATTTGTCTTGTTATTTAATGCTTTAACGCTGTATGTCTGAGCTTTTAGTTGTTTGAATATTACTCACTTGGCCTCCTCAAGCTCCTCTGTGCGCTGGATAGCGTCGGTTTCATACTTGGTTCTCCACTGAGCCACCTCACTGTTGGCCTTGGACATTCCGCGCTGCAGCTCAGCCTTGGCCTCCTGCTCCTCCTCAAACTGCTCCCTCAGCAGGTCGCAGTCATGGCGGGCAGATTGCAGTCCATGGGCAAGAGCATTCTTGGCCTGGAATTACACATACAATTGAATGTGCAAAATGTATAAATCCCCAACCAATAATGGCAATACACACTTAAGTTGAAGGTTTCTTACCTTAACCTCCTCTTCAATCTGTCTCTTCAGCTCCTCAATCTGCTGAGTGAAGGCCTGTTTGCCTCTGGTCAGCTGGGAGACAAGAGCCTCTTTCTCCTCAATTTGACGGCCGAACTCACCTGGAGTGAAAATAGTCATCAAACTTTAGTTTTTGTTCAGCTTTTCTGACAAACACTGAAGATCACTGCACTTAAACGCTGACTGGTGCATACCGTTTTCTGTCAGGAGACGTGCTCTTTGTGCGCCCATGTCATTCAACTGGCGGAGGTTTTCATCATTCTTGGTCTTCAGTTCACTAAGTTGGTCCTCAAGAGTACGGCACATCTTTTCAAGATTTCCCTAATGAGAAGAAGAGAAAAAAGATCAGTGATATGCTTTTCTTTACATTGATTACAGTTGTAATGCAGTTTCGATACTGAATACTACAAGTGAGTGTATTGTGTACCTTGGCTTTAGCAACAGCCTCCATGTTGCTGGAGAGGTCATCAATCTCCATCTTGTATTCACTCTTCTCCTTCTCAAGCTTCTGCTTGACGCGCTGCAGGTTGTCGATCTGCTCTCCCAGCTCAGCGACGCTGTCGGCCTGCTTCTTGCGAAGAGCAGCGGCCGTGGCTTCATGCTGCAGAGTAGCCTCCTCAAGGTCACGACGGAGCTTCTGGAACTCAGCCTCACGCTTCTTGTTCATCTCAATCTGAGCAGCAGTTGCACCGCCGGCCTCCTCCAGCCTCTCGCTGATCTCCTCAAGTTCCCTGGACAGGTCAGCCCTCTGCTTCTCAACCTTGGCACGAGCAGCACGCTCAGCCTCAATCTCCTCTTCCAGTTCCTCAATACGGGCCTGTTGGGTGTAGATGTGTAGTCGTTCAGTAAACGTTCAAATCTGAATGACTTAGTAGGAAATACACAAGGGATTTTTGAAGTAACACAACACATCCGTTACCTGAAGCTCCTTGATCTTCTTCTGAAGCTGGGCACCCATTGACTGCTCATCCTCAATCTTGCTAAGAAGCTGGCTAATTTCAAAGTCCTTCCTGTGAGAGTAATGAAATGCATAGTAAGAGTTCATCTATGCTCTGGACCATGTCTGGAGACATACTCATTGTTTTTAAATTGAGATTACAAGCTGAACTTAGTTACTTCTTCAGTTTCTCCTCAGACTGCTGCTTGTCATTCTCAAGATCCATGATGGATTCCTGGGCCAGTTTCAGATCACCCTCCAGCTTTCTCTTGGCTCTCTCAAGGTCCATACGAAGCTTCTTCTCTTGCTCCAGAGAACCCTCAAGCTGCACAGGGGTATGAGTTTGTTATTGTCATATTGAAGATTCAAGAAGAATCCCGTTTTAGCTGTCAAAGTGACTTGAAACTTACATCATCCACTTGCTGCTCAAGCTTGGTCTTGGCCTTGGTCAAAGTGTTGACTTTGTCTTCCTCAGCCTGCAGGTCATCAAGAGTCTGCTGATGAGCCTCCTGAAGGGCTTTCTTCTCCTTGGTCAGCTTAGCAATGCTCTCATCCTGAGAGGCCATCTCCTCAGTCAGGTTCTTCACCTATGTTTGCAGGAAACGTGTTATTGTATGACTGCATCATTCCGAAATGTTATTTTATCTGCTAGATAAGTTCAAGTTTACAAACCTTGTTCTCAGTGGCGTGTTTCTCCTTTTCCACTTTGGCCAAGGTAAGCTCCAGGTCATCAATATCCTTCTTGAGCTCAGAGCATTCATCCTCCAGCTTTCTCTTCTTGGCAGTCAGCTCAGCATTGATTTCCTCTTCATCCTCCAGTCTCTCAGTGGTCTCTTTGAGTTTAGCCTCCAGCTGAATCTTGCTCTTGATGAGACCCTCGCATCTCTCCTCAGCATCTGTCAGATTCTCTGCTTCCTGGTTTACATTTGAGAAAGGACGTTAGCACATGGACATCTAGTGGACATAAAATAAAAGGCCCTGCTTCCTCTTGATGTCTACTTACAGATGCTACTTGCAGCTGCAGATCGTTCTTCTCCTGCAGGAGAGACACCATCTTCTCCTCCAGTTCCTTCTTCTTGGCCAAGGCAGTAGCCAGGTCACTTGTCATCTTCTCATAGTTCTCCTTCATCTGGGCCAGCTCCTTCTCAGTCTCAGCGCTCTTCAGCAGAGGCTTGATCTTGTAGTACACCTTCATCCATGGCCAGTGTTTGACATTCATGAAGGAGCGGACGTTGTACTGGATGGTGTAGATGGCATCCCTGTAGATAGCAATTTCTGTTATGACAAAGATATTCTTCTTAATTGCTACTATGACTTTGTGTTCAGAATCTGCTGTTTTCAACATGCCTCCTCGCTGTCATCTTGACAAACTCCGTTCTCATGAGGTAAGCACGGCAGAGAGCCTGAGTCATGGTGACCAGAGCTGCCAGCTTGTCATCTCTCATCTCCTCAAGGGTACCCAGCAGACCAGCCTTGAAGAACACCTGAAAAAACAGAAAATTGAAACTTGCTGTATGTCAACACTATAGACAATACAAAATATGAAACTGGAAAGGACTCAGAGAGAGAATCTGCAGGTCATTTAAAAGATAAATAGATACATTTTTGACATTTTCGTCTTTGCAACAGACACTATGTCAGAAATATCCAGGACACCAATGAAGGTGCTTACCTTGGTGTGTCCGAATCTGTACTGGTCATGATCAACATCAATTGAGCCAAGCAGCTTCTCTGCAGCCTTCTTGTTGTCAATGAACTGGCCCTCAGGGATGACACTGGCATTCAGTACCTTGTATCTGTTTTCAGAGAGCAAACAGTCAGTGTGTGCATTTTCTTGTCATAGTCTACATCAAACTTCAATTAACATATTAAATGTACCTCTGCTTGAAGTCACCATAGAGGATTCTGCTGGGGAAACCTTTCCTGCAGATTCTGATACCCTCCAGGACACCATTACACCTGAGCTGGTGGATAACCAGGAAGTTCTCCATCAGACCTGTGGAACAGAAATTTACCGGTTTGTCAGTTGTTTTGCAAACTCCACACCAAACCAACCACACACAAACACTGTTAAGATCATGTTTTGATACCTGGAGTCTTAGACTCATTGGGAATCAGGCAACGCACAAAGTGAGGGTGGGTGCTCCTCAAGTTAGTCATCAGCTTGCCCAAGTTCTCCTGTAGGTACAAAGTGGTGAACCTTTGTCATAAAACCAACACTTATGAATTTCACTATCAACTGACATTCAGTGTATTTCCCAAACCTCACCCTGAACTGTGAAGACACAGTCTGCATAGAGCCACCCTTCTTCTTGCCTCCCTTCTTTCCGCCGCCGCCGGACTCTGTTTTTTAGTTGATTTTAAAGGAAACATTGTGTTAGAAGAAAAAATCCTTATATTTACAGCACATGAAGGGACATAGAAAAGTACAATATGCTGAATTTGTGGAACATAAGTTTTATTACCCTCAGCAGCAACAGGTGGATACAGAAGAACCAGCAGTTTAACTGAGGACTTCTGGTACAGCTGCACAACAGACTCGTTCAGTGGGTCCTTGTTCTTGTCCAGCCAGCCAGAGATGTTGTAGTCCACAGTACCGGCATAGTGCACCAGGGAGAAGTGGGCCTCAGCCTTGCCCTTGGCAGGCTTTGGCTTCTCAAATGCCCTGTTTTTGCCAAGATGCTGGTCATACAGCTTGTTCTTGAAGGATGTGTCAGTGGCCTTGGGGAACATGCACTCCTCTTCAAGGATGGAGAAGATGCCCATGGGCTTGATGAAAGGAAAAGAGACATGTCATGAAATGACAGTGTTCTACCATAACAAGAGTTGCACCCAAAAGAATTATGAAGTGGATGTGTACCTTCTCAATCAGCTCAATGCAGGCAGCCAAGTCCATACCGAAGTCAATGAACTCCCAGATAATACCCTCCTTCTTGTACTCCTCTTGCTCCAGGACGAACATGTGGTGGTTGAAGAACTGCTGCAGCTTCTCATTGGTGAAGTTGATGCACAGCTGCTCCATGCTGTTGTACTGTGAATGGAGAAATAGATGAGGCAAGCAGTTACAAACAATTACAAGGGTCTTGCCATATAAACCAAAGCAATTCCTCCTTTGTTGGGGATGAAACTTACATCAAAGATTTCAAAGCCAGCAATATCCAGGACACCAATGAAGAAGTTCCTTTGCTGCTTAGTGTCCAACATCTGGTTGATACGGATGACCATCCACAAGAACATCCTCTCATAGATGGACTTGGCCAGGGCAGGCACTGAGTTCAGCACCTAAGGAAAAAAAACATAACTTCATTAATGTCAGTCAACTGTTTTGTTAAATGCTTGACAGCTGTAAATTGCTGCATTAAATTAATACCACAATACGGCACAAATAAAAAAAGCATAGATATTTAACATGGTTATTGATTTATAATGCATTTAGCATTCAGAGCTAAACTAATCTAAAATCAGAATATATAACTTGACACTGACATTTTTTTACAAACTTAACAAACTGCACTGTATTATTTTTACTGGAACTAACACAAGTAATCTCTTTCTGTATAAAAGAGTATTTGACATTGAAAAGTCATATTTACCTGAGGAACAGTCTGTCCCTTGGTGACGTACTCATTTCCGACCTTCACTCTGGGATAGCACAGAGCCTTCAGCATGTCAGCAGAGTTCAGACCCAACAGGTAAGCAACCTTGTCAGCATCTGAAAACAGTATTTCACACTTAATACATACAGTATGTGTGGTGATTTTCCAACACCATGAACAGAAAACAACATGATTAAGAACTTAATTACTGTTGTTTGTGAGTTTTTCACTTTGGTATCACACTAAGTGCTCACCCTCTGTGCCATCAGGCTCAGCCTGCTCCTCACGCTGCTTCTGCTTGAACTTCATGTTACCATGGTGAAGCACAGCACCAGTCATCTTGTAGATGCTCATCTTCTCTTCATTAGTGAAGCCCAGGATGTCAATAGCGTTCTGTGCAAAAGGGGTGTCCGCATCAAATATAATAAATTCGAAAACACCTTTAAAAACGCTGGTGACCTGGGTAAGACACACAGCATGATTAATATTAATTCTTAAAATCACTCACATCTGTGGCTTCCAGCTCAACTTTGTCATCAATGCTGGCCACAGTGATCTGACCCTGACTGCACATGGGGAAGTCGTAGGGGTTGGTTGAGATGAGAGCCAACTCTGCAAATTGAAAAAGTTGAAAATGTTCAGTAGAGCATTACATATGAAAACTGTGGAGAGATTTATCACTGAGCAACAAGTCAATCTGCTTACCAATCAGCTCAGGTTTGTGGTTGGTCATCATCTGGTAGAAGATGTGGTAGCCTCTCTCATCAGGAAGCTGGAATGTCACTCTAGACTTCTCCAGCAGATCTGCAAAGTTTGTTGATAGGTCACAATTTGTACCATCCCCAGATTAACTTAAATGTATGGTCACTGAGAAATTGTCACTTACAGGTCTCAATGTCAGCACTAGCCAGTTTGCCAGTTGTGCCGAAATGGATTCTGATGAATTTACCCTGTTTGGAGCAAAAGAATGGTAAAAGTCCTTTCACATGAGTGATGCGTAAAAAGAATTCTCCCAAGTAGTAATCACTTGATACTTACGAAACGAGAGGAGTTGTCATTCCTCACAGTTTTGGCATTACCATAAGCCTCCAGCAGAGGGTTGGCAGCAATAATCTGATCCTCCAGTGAGCCCTAGGATCCAGGATAAGATTTGGTATCAGAAAAGGACTGTCCTTCTGGAAGTATATCCTGTACTTTCAGAAATCTTAACACCACAACATACCTGAATTTTGCCAGCTCCTTGATCCTTCTTCTTGTCACCACCAACTGAGATTGTGGCAAAGTACTGGATGACACGCTTGGTGTTCACAGTCTTTCCGGCACCAGATTCTCCACTGGGTATAGACAGAGACTTGTGAGAATGTGGTCAAAGATGTTCAGTCATAATAAACAAAGTCAAGGAGTGCAATACTTACGTGATCAAGACAGACTGGTTCTCCCTGTCTGTTAAATTGAAAACAAAGAAATTCACAATGCATTTGTGTAACAGGTAGCTCATTACTAACAGATTCTTCATTGCTACATGAAGCACATACCAGTAAGCATGTTCTGATAGGCGTTATCAGAGACGGAGAAGATGTGGGGTGGAGCCTCCATACGCTTCTTGCCTCTGTAGGCACTCACAACTTCAGCATCGTACACAGGGAGCCACTTGTAGGGGTTCACAGTGGCACAGAACAAGCCAGAGTAGGTCTAAAGGGGATTATGGAGATATTTAAGTTAATGCCAGTTAACATTTGTAACTGGTGTTGTAGTTTTTTAATATATCTCTTTGCTAATCAAGAATATTTTCTTACGTAGATCATCCAGGCTGCATAACGCTCTTTGAGGTTATACAACACAGAGGCTTCGTTGAGGTGGGTCATCATGGCCATGTCCTCAATTTTGTCGAACTTGGGAGGGTTCATTGGAGAGACGTCATCTTCTTTGACTGTCCTCTCCTACAACAGAACAGGATCACAGTGAGAACGGATCACATTTAACATTTAACTCCCAGTTGAGTCTGACTTCATGACACTAACCTCTTCATTGTCCAAGATTTTGACAGTGACTTTGCCACCATCCTTCTTGGTGATTGTTGCCTTCAGGTACAGCTCTTTGGCATCAGCCACATAGCAGGCACTCTTGGCATCAAAGGGTTTGTTCTGAGCCTCAATTCTCTCCTTCTCTGGCTTACGGAGGTAAATGGCAGCTTTGCCATAAATGGCCATCTCCGCGTCCGTACTCATGGTGGCGGTTTATGTCTGTGTAGCAAGTCAAACAATACCAATGTCAGAAATTTCTCCCCAGCAAAGATGTTCTGTTCACATCATTCACCAGAGACTAGGTACCGGCTGATTACTAACCAACTAACATATCCCCAACTATTTTTTTTGCGTCATTACAGGTAGCCTTCAGTTACTGCATTTTAGATTAGCCTTATTATTGTTACTATTGCAACCCTGTCTCATAAAAACATCATATACAATTAAACTGCATTCTCATTTATGTTTTGAAAGATGATTTTTTTTTATCACTGAAAGTTAGGACTATGACATGGCATGAAACTCTTCCAGTTTGAGAGAGACACAAAATGTCTGTGTTCAGATTTGGAGGCCTAAGTTCAGGGGCATTATTCTTAGATTTAATTCTCCTTTTCCCTTGCTGTTACCGTTTTTTTTTTTTTTTTTTTTTAATTCACTGTTTGGTGTAATTTAGGTGCCAAAACTACTTGGCATACAAAAATATCACACTCTCAGTCAAAATTGACACTTTCACAACAGTAATTATATGTTAGACCCCTAAACCACTCAGTTCTATTAAGGATTAAGGTTAAAGTAGCCTATAAGTTCACAGCATTATTTAAGCTTCTCCTCCATTTCTGGGTTAACAGGGTGACAAGTCCTGCCCCATCTAATGTACAGTTATAGAAAAGTAATTGTAAAGTTATAGTAAAGTCATAAAATACATGGTAACAACATGTTGATTGCAAACAGATTTGTAATATGTCACATCAATATAAGCTGATTGAAAATAACTTTCTCTCAAAGTGCAAACAGATTGCAGTGAACTTCTATCGGAATGTATTTTTTAAAAGACAGGGCTCACTATTAACATTTGCCATTATTTAAGCTTTATTATTAAGCCATCCCAGCAGCAGCCTGTTTTCCCTGCTGCCCTCAGGGAGGCGCTATCGTTGTCTGAAAGCCAGTACAGAGGGGATGAGGAAGAGCTTCTTTCCCTAGGCTGTTTGCCTACTGGACTCTGTTAGGTGAGTCGTCAGAGCCTAGTCCCCTCAGCTCATCTCCACATCTGTCTTTTACGCAGATAGCATCTGATACATGGTGTACACCCTTTTAAACCATTATAGTTTTAGATAATCCATATTTATTGACCATGTATATATATTTTTATTGTAACTAATATTTTAAAAAATGTATGTACTGCTGGAGCTGATGCACAAAGCATTTCACTGCACATTATTCCTTGTATGATTTGTATGTGACAAATAAACATTTGAATTTGAATTTGTCTACACTGCATGAACAACACCTGAAGCCCCTGATTAAACATACTCATGCTTACATATGTTTAAAGAAGTATGATAAAGTTGTACATACCTTACTCTTTCCTTATGTGAAAAGAATGTTGTATTCCACAAACCTGTTGAAAACATTATGTTTAAGTCAGTAAAGGGCACAACCACAAATTAATTGTTGTAAATGTAACTTATGCATACTGTATATTGTTAAAGTTGCAAGAAAAAATATATTTCAATTAGTGCTCGAGAAAAGTGAAGCGTGCATTTAAAGTTGCTTTATCTACTTTTTTTTTTTTTTTTTTTTTTTTTACTCTTACATGACTTATATTTTAACTGCTTTTAAAAGCAGGAATGCATGTCTAAAGGCTCAATAGTTGCCAAGCTCACCACAGCAGGAACTTCACTGGTCTTCCACCGCACACTCTGACGCTCCTCCTGTACCCCTTATATATGATTTGGGTTGCTTACCAGGCAAAGGGTAAAGCAGGCTATCCTGCCAAATATGGTCAGGATGACAGATGAGTCTTGGAAGCATTTGAAATATTTTACTGGCACTAAATTTAGGAGAATCCCAACCTTCAGTCAGTCGCTTTTCAGTTGTTCTTAAACTCTTCAAAAATATATACATATAAGCAGTTTCTTATTTAAAAATGAAATTGAAATGATTTCATCCATCTGGAAACTGTGGTGTTTTTACTCATATCTTAAGGTACAACTGTCTTTAAAATTAATTTCATGAATGTAGTTTTGTCCCATAACATCCTCTAATTCCTTGATTGATAATTTGAAACTTAATGAAGTTCACTGTGGGATTTCTAAACACCCAAATTAAAGTGGGAGAAAACTTTGGGAATTCTTTGCACAATTTTTCACTGCAATAAAATCCAAGAAGGTTCTGAAGCTTTTACATGGGTAAGGAGCACATGTGAGGAATATAACTGTTGTTTGAAACATTTTAGGTGACCGTCAGAAAATACATGGTGGAGGTTGGTGACAGTCGAAATAATGGTCCTTAATGTTTTGCTTGTGGGTGGCTGGATGCAAGTGATTTTTTCCTACTTGCATGAAGTTCAGACCGACCCGTATAATATTTCAGTTTCATTAATTTAAGGGTCTTGCTCATTTAAATGTGAAGCTATGCCTTACTACACAGGCTTTAAAATCTCAGTTTAAAGAAAAAATGTACTTAATGCAATTAATTTACTGCAGAATCTGTTGTTTTAGAAAAAAAAGTGTATTATTGTCTTCTAAACTAATTTACCATCATTTCACAGGAATGCCACTGCTATGTGGAAGATAACTCATCATGCTTCAAGTTCCGTGAGGAGATTCAGTCTACATTATGGAGTGAGTCTGATTTCGTGTTCAGAGTGAATGATTGTCAGCTTAGTTGGGATACGGGGAAAGCACATGTCATGTATCTGTGTACAGCACTTGCTAAGGGTCCTCTGTATTACTCTGGCATGTAATTTGAGTAATATTTAAAGGCTACTGTGTGGTGGTTACAAGCGAGGCATGTCATTGAAAGAGTAGGAGGGTACAAAGCCTGCCGGAGGCAACAAGAATGTTTATAGCACAACTTAAATGGAGACATGCTGTACATGACTTTATACTGAACTGATAGAACAATTGAGCAGAAGTTGAACACAGCTTGCTTGGACAGATGTGTGAATAAGTTCATAAATTTGTGGTTATATGTCAGCAGGTTGGCATTTACATCTTCATAATTAAACCATGCGTCCATCGTGATGCTGGCTCGTCAGGCTCATATGCCCAATCAGCTTAATGCTCAAAGGCTTTTTCCTCCAAAGCTTCTTGTGCTCCAGATTTCCCACCCAAGTAGCAGCAGCGAGCATGCAGCTGATTGACGGTGAATCACGGCAAAGCGAACTCAAGTGTTTGCCTCACTTGATTAGCAACCAAAGCCACATTGTTAAGATACTTTATGAAGAAAAAGAAAGGTACTGCTTGTATAGTAAAATACCAACATTCTGTTTTTGTATTCAGTCATGCTCAGCGAACATGATGATTACTTTGATTAAATTAAAACAACAGCAGTAAAAGAGAAAATCAGTTTCTTCAGCTGGCTGGGTTAAGTGCAACTCTGTTTAAATTATTCATTAATATAAATAATATGAATTTAATTTCTTTCTTTCCATGTTTTCGTGTAAGCCTGCCTAACATTTGCAGCACTGTATCTAATTGTGCCAGCTCAGTGTAACGAGATATCTGTCCAAGAAGAAGACGAATAAGCTTGGGGTCAGAGATCAGGTAGTGTGGTGAGGGCGGGGGTTTTGAGGGACAAGTCAGTTGGTGAAGCTTCTGTAGAAAAAAAGCTAGTCAGCAGACTGACAGAAACACTTTGACCACTCATGGTAACATCTAATTGTGTCTGCAAAATGGGTATAAAAGGGACTGCAGCTCACCAAGACTGGGAATGGGTAGACATACAGGGCATCTTGTTGGTTTTCTCTCCCTGGGTGCTCTTACAAAAGTGTTTTACACTTAACTTCTTGTGACAAGTGTCTGAGGCACGAGTTCAAAAGAAGACAGATCAGGGACTCTTCTAATGTAAAATCAAATGCTTACAATCAACCATGCAGCACTAGCGCTTACAGAAATCCTCAACAGGGATGACCAGATGGGGCCACAGAAAATATTTGGGGTCGCACACACAAACTATAACACACTTTGATTCCTTGTTTTATAATTAATGTTGCAAATTATCTGATGTGCATACGTCCAGTTACAGTTAGCACTTTGATTATTAGGGCGACCATTCTTCAAAATACCCCAGGAGAAGATGTCCGTATGTCATGACAGTTTATCCAACTAAAGCCAGTTATGATGCAGTAAAACATGTTAAGCAGTGATTACATGGGTCACCATATGCACAATAATAGAAATATCTGACGGTGAAACTGAAAAAACTCAATAATAGAGGAAAAATATTTCAACTGTAGTGAATGGGTCAGACTTTTACAGTGAAATAGTATCCAGCTGTGATAGGACTCAGGATTCAGCTCTGCAAAAAATGATTTAACTGTAATTGCTTATAAACTTTGGCTCTGAGTCTGTGTCTGATGTATAGAATACTGCACACGCAACTCCTTCAAGTTGGAGACACTCATGTGCATCCTGCTGCTCTCTGCACACATCACCCAGCTCACTCTCTTCTCAGACGCAAACACTCCGTTAACAAGGAAGAGGACAGCAGACAGTCTGCTCACTCACAGGACCAAACAGCTGCTTCCCTGCCACAGTCTGGACTCACACAGAACAACTCTCACAGATTCATGTGAACTGAAAGGTACCTATGTGCAATAAAACAGTTTAATAACAATGCTGTGCAATTAAAGATGCAATGTCTATAGTGTTCACTGTACACAGCTTTTTATTCATTCGTTTTTACACAGATCTAAACAGATATTCTTTGTACTTTATTCATAACCTATTCATCTATCTGTGTGTATATAAATGTTACCCCTGTACATAGATTGCCCCCAGCCCCATCCCATCTCCCCAGCTCTTTTAGCTCTGCACAAAAAAATCCTCTGTACCTGAACTGCATGTGCGTGTACATGTGGTAATAAAGTTCTGGACTTGACCTGATGCTGCGGAAATGCAATAAACTCAGGCGAAGCACTCCTGCAAAAGGCCGGAACTGCCAAACCAAACTAAATTCTGTTTTTCGGTCTGTGTATGCCACACTCTCCTCTGTGATGTTGTGTTTTTTATTGCTGCTTTTATTGGCACTCAGACACCGTAGTTGCACAGTTCACTTAAACTTGGACATCAGAGTTTCAGTGGATGAACTTACCAGATTTGGGGTGGATAATTAAATGCTATTGGCTCGGGTGACCATATTTTGATTACTGAAAACCAGGACGTACGACCCGGCAATGAGATACTCAAATGGTACTCGAAGTTTACTCAAAGACGCCTTAATTTCAATACATTTAAAGTATGCCTCCTCTGTATGGATAGGAAATTGTTATTTTATTAAATACTATATATCACCAAAGACACAAATTCAGATAGGCTTCTCAGGGGTTACTCAACATGTTTTATTATGACAAGTTTGAAAAATAATGAATGTCTCTTCTGTATTTTAAAAAAAAAATATATATAAAATACCTCTGTTATATTAGTAATCCATCTTTAACCAAAAAAGCTCTCACAAACTTACAAAAACTAACAAAAAAATGTGTTTATCTTTAGTTTTCTTCTTCAAAACAATGAAAACCTGGACATGTTCTTCACTTTATAAAAAAAAAACAACGAGGAGGGCCAGGACAGGACGTGAAAACAGGACATGTCCTATACACTTTACAGTTCATATTTACATTGTTTTTTATTTCTATTGTATTTGTATATACTCTTTTTTTATACTTGTTGCTGGTAATCTGAGCAAACAGCAAAGTAAGAATTTCATTGTGCAGGGAAACATGTTTCTGTACTGTGCACATGACAATAAAAACTTTGAATCTTGAATCTTGGAAACAGGACGTTTGGTCACTCTATCACTGGCCCCCTCTTGGCCCCCTTTGGAGGCGCCACTGATCTTTAATGGCTTTGTGCTCTGCAGCAAAGCATCGAGGACACTGCTTGATCTTACTGAGAGATAAATCTGTTACAAAATATGAGCTTTTGGCGTAATTAGTGAAGTAATTAACTTAGTTTTCGGCCTTAAATTAGCATGTAGAATTACGTCATGTGAAACCCCAGTATTTCATGCCTTATTGAACTTTACCAGCTAAACGGTTCGTTAAACAGACGCGTGTCTCTGTCGCTGTGTCCCAGTTCAGGGGCTGCATCCTTCAAAGGACCCAGCCTTCGAAGGACGGGTAGGCTGCATGAGAAGGCTGCATAAGCGTTTGGTCTAGCCTACGATGAACTTCCTGCTTGCGTCATGACGTCTCGTAGCGCCGCTCTTTGTTGCCTAGCAACCCTGACAAACAATTTTTCATCCCGACGATCAGGATAAGACGACAGTGTAATTTTACCTAATTTTTGTTTTTAATATGTTTTATATCCTTGAAGACTTGAGGGTCTTGTACTGTACGATGGTACGGGACTAAACTGTCTGAGAAACAAGAAGCGTTCACAGCTGGTTTAAATCTGTTAACATCCACTGATATGAACTTCAAATATTATAAATCTCCACAATCTCTGGGCTGAGTGTTTCTGATGAGGATCACTAAATACATGCTGTCTGAACAGAAACCAAATATAATTTATGTTAAAAATTTCATCAGATAACTTGGTGGAGCTAAACTAAGAACAGTGAAGATAGTCATGTTTTCACTGGTCTACAGAGAATAACCACCAATAGAAGCTCCAGTAGGATTTAGTAACCTCGTAACCATTTTTCTTCTTCTTCATATAGTAATTTAAATAAGGAATCAATATGTGAATATTTATGAAAGAATAAGTCGTTTTCGTGGTGGCCACAGTCAGAAAAAATCGCCACAGTCTCGGTAAAATAAAACTTAAACACTGAAGCTGAACAACTGGAAAGTAAACGCTTTAAACTGCAGCGGCTCACATCAATAACGTAACTTAATCGCTTTTTAAAACAAATTTTTAATGTGTTCAACACTTGTACTATTGGAGTGAACTGTAACATAATACTTATATTTAAAACTAGAATCCTCCATCCATCTTCTCTGTCAGCCGTCAGCAGTTAAAATTCCAGCTGTTGATCGAACTGTCAGCGGCCCGCAGTGAATCTTAGGATATTTGGGGCTACGAAGGATACATCGATGAATCCTTCAAATCCGTGGGAAAGAAGGACGCATTCGTCGGCCGCATTTGAAGTTTTAATGAAATGGGATAGCCTTCGTCGCACCGATGTGACGTATGCGGCCGAATAATGCAGCCTAGAAGGATCCAGCCCCTGAATTGGGACACAGCCTGTGTATCCTGCGCGCCTCTGCCTGCCGCGCGAAAACGAAACCAAAACCATACAGCCCTGACTTTAGTTTCGTTTTAGAATAACAGAGAGTGGCTGCAGTGAAATGCAGTCTGCGACAAGGGTTGTTGGTGAGTGCTTATTCTGTTTCTCATTATTTTCTAACTTTCAAAGGATTTGCGAGTGCAGACGTCTGCCTCTGTTGGGCTGCAGGCGGAGGATGCGTCCCTGGTCGTTACCTTACGTGACCTCGGTGTTAAGGTACTTCAGAGCGGGATGTGGGCCAGCGGGAACAAAACACACTGTCTGCTCCGCGGGAACTTTTTTTGGACAATGCATTTACATTAGAAGCTTACAGGCAATTTATTAATAAGAAAAAACCTAGGCATGCGGTATTTACATTAAATACAAACATATGTTAAAAGAAATGCCTGAAACATGTCCATACTGCACATCAACTCAAGCTTTAGCCCGTGGTAGTTGTTTTCGTTAATAAGCTATTAGTCTTTCAATGGAAGCACTTTCTCTCAGTTGAGCCAAATCTAATTCTATAAAGTGAATGAAAACATGCAACAATGGTGAAGATAACCGTCCACACAAAGCCAAGCAGAGCACGTGTGTTTTAGAGTTTTAGATATGGACAAAAATAAAACGTGTTTGCAGGTTTATTTCACTTTTAAGTAGGACGCAGTGTCAAGCGCCTGATTATGAAACTGACTATTCCTGGCTGATTCGTGAAGTTTCTTTTTTGTTCTGCTGGCATTACATATCATTTCTCACAAGGAACAATAAGGTACGCCTACTAGTGCAATATATACATAAGTTTTTATGAATGTGTGGATGTATGTTGTCTTTTAGATGGTAAAGTTTAATGTATGGCTCTACATATGTGGTTTATTCTTAACTGTGCTGCACACAGCTGCAACTTGTGGCTTTCTGTGTGATTATGATGTTAGTCGTCGTCAGAGTGATAGCCCTGTGAGTTCTGATAAGTGCTGACATTTGCAGTGTCTGGAACAACTCAAACAAGGCGCATGTAAAACCAAAATTATTATACCAAAGTTATGTTTGTCTAGTTAGAGCTGTCCTCCAGGTGTCAATTTATGTATCTTGTGTTTGCTTGTTTCTATATCAGCTGATGGAGTCTGACCATGGATGAGGAGGTTGGCCCTGACGATGAAAATGCAAACTCCGTCTTGGCTCAGGAATCCTCAGAACTTTACCGCATTCTCAACAGTCAGTCTCCCACAGTCAAAATGAACCTGTGCCAGATGATGCCCAGTGAAGCTGGGTGGCAAAACCAGTTGCCCCCTGCCAGCTCCTCTGCAGATCCCATCAAAGCCATGTTGGATTACTTCAAGACGGCCAGGGCTGAATATTGTCGCAACTTCCTGCAGAGTGTGTGTGTCCTGTGTGAGGACATCCCCATGTATCTGGAGTCTAGGCTTCTGTCAGTGGCTGGATATGCAGGCAGTGAGTATGAAATGATACGACAAAGTCCTTGGCTAGAAAGGTGATAATGAATATCTGTTGTGTCCTTTCTGAATGAATCCTCAGTCACCTGCACTCACAGAGTCACTCAACTGTCAGAGGACCTGCATTCAGTCCAGACTGCATGCAATACAATGACAAAGGCCATTTCAACAAGTCATCAAAATGAGTGTTTATCATCATATATATACAACTTGTATGAGTCGAATAGTTTGTCTTGAGGTTTACAAGAAAATAGATAAAGTCTGTAGAGGACAGGAATTATATAAAATAAAACATCCTGTTTTGCATTATGAAGGGAAAAAGGCATAAATCACTCAGGGTTTAAATTGTAGTTTCATTTCTGTCTATTAGTTTGTCACGGAGACGGATTTCTTCTTTTTTTTATTACACAGCATACGGGAATTACCAGCTGTTCCGTATTGCAGACTAGGGTGTGACCACAGAACCTGCCCCACAGTAAAGCAAGCAGCCAAGCTGCATTTCCTCCTATTCTGACCACAGATAAACATGATCAAGAACAATTTTGCATATTTGGTTTGGCTAACCCCCTCCTGCACTGGAAGCAGCTGGTTGCTAAATATGGCACATAAATGTTGGGCTTAATCATGAGAATCATTTCGATATAGTGAAGTTTCTCAATGTGAAGCATGGCAGCCTGACAACTTAAATATTTTCACTAGTTGTTTGATAGTAAAACACTCTTCAAATATAACCAGTAAAAAAATTTGATGACTGTTTTAAGCTGCAAAATTCTATTGGTTTTTTTCTTTTTTGGTTTTTTTCTTTGGTCTCTTGTGCTGCAAATCATAGAGTGCCTTCAGCATTTCCTCTTCTTTGAATAAGAAGAACAACGCCCTCTTAGTTCTACTGATTCAAAAAACTGTTATTGTGCTCGCTTGCATAACTAACAGTTTAACTTTCCCTATGACTGTTCAGCTAATGCTGCACAGTCATGCATGTCTCCGAAAAACACATGCAGTTCACATTTGTTTGTCACAGTTTCTCCGGAACAAAATAAATATGTGTAATTGTGTTTTGCATTTTTAAATACACATACTAAATACATATACAGCTGTGCTCATAAGTTTACATACCCTGGCAGAGTTTGTGACTTTTTGGCCATTTTTCAGAGATTATGAATGATAACACAAAAACTTTTCTTTCACTCTTGGTTAGTGGTTGGGTGAAGCTATTTACTGTCAAACAACTGTGTTTACTCTTTTAAAATCATAAAGACAACAGAAACTACCCAAATGACCCTGATCAAAAGTTTACATACCCCGGTTCTTAATGCCATGTATTGCCCTTTTTAAAATCAGTAATGGCTTGAAGTCTTTAGTGGTAGTTGTGGATGAGGCTCTTTATTTTCTCAGATGATAAAGCGGCCCATTCTTCTTGGCAAAAAGCCTCCAGGTCCTGTAAATTCCTGGACTGTCTTGCTTTAACTGCATGTTTGAGTTCTCCCCTGAGTGGCTCAATGATATTGAGGTCCGGAAAATGAGATGGCCACTCCAGAACTTTCATTTTATTCTGCTGTAGCCATGATAGGTCGACTTGGGTTTTTGTTTTGGGTCGTTGTCATGTTGGAGCGTCCAGTTACGTCCCATGCTCAGCTTCCGGACTGATGAGTGTGAATTTTCCTCCAGTATTTTCTGATAACATGCTGCATTCATCTTGTCATGAATTGTGAAGAAGTTTCCTGTGCCTTTGTAGCTCACACATCCCCAAAACATCAGCGATCCACCTCCATGTTTCACAGTAGGAATGGTGTACCTCTCATCATAGGCCTTGTTGACGTTTATGGTTGTGGCCAAAAAGTTCAATTTTAGTTTCATCACTCCAAATGACTTTGTTCCAGAAGTTGTGGGGCTTGTCTCTGTGCTGTTT
This sequence comes from Dascyllus trimaculatus, assembly GCA_024666655.1. Classification (NCBI taxonomy): domain Eukaryota; kingdom Metazoa; phylum Chordata; class Actinopteri; family Pomacentridae; genus Dascyllus; species Dascyllus trimaculatus. The sequence continues at coordinate 8,565,988 of CM045448.1, read as the reverse complement.
GGCATATTGTAAGCGAGTAATAATGGCTTTCTTCTGGCTACTCAACATTGCAGCTCATTTTTCTTCAAGTGCCTCCTTATTGTGCATCTTGGAACTGCTACACCACTTTCTTTCAGAGAGTCCTGTATTTCAGCTGAAGTTATTTGTGGGTTTTTCTTTGCATCCCGAACAATTTTCCTGGGAGTTGTGGCTGAATTTTTTTTGTTGGTCTACCTGCCTGTGGTTTGGTTTCAACAGTATCCCTCATTTTCCACTTCTTAATTAGAGTTTGAACACTGCTGACTGGCATTCTCAGTTCCTTGGATATCTTTTTACGTCCCTTTCCTGTTTTATACAGTTCAATTACCTTTTTCCGCAGATCCTTTGACAATTCTTTTGCTTTCCCATGACTCAGAATCCAGAAACGTCAGTGCAGCACTGGATGAAAGATGCAAAGGTCTGTCAGGAGCCCAGAAACTCACTGACCTTTTATACACATGCAGATTACAAGCAGACAGATCACAGGTGAGGATGGTTACCTTTAGTAGCCATTCAAACCTGCTTGTGTCAACTTGTGTGCATGTTATCAGGTCAAAATCACCAGGGTATGTAAACTTTTGAGCAGGGTCATTTGGGTAGTTTCTGTTGTCATGATTTAAAAAGAGTAAACACAGTTGTTTGACAGTAAATAGCTTCACCCAACCACTAACCATGAGTGAAAGAAACGTTTTTGTGTTATCATTCATATTCTCAGAAAAATGGCCAAAAAGTCATAAATTCTGCCAGGGTATGTAAACTTATGAGCACAGCTGTAACTTTTCTTATATTGTGTTGGGTGTGGTTGAATGCTTGGTACATATGAGATAATTGAAATAGGTGACATCTCTTCAGTTTACTTACTTTTACCATTACTTTTAGACAGTACTCGGTTTGGGCTGTTGTTGTGTATTTTTGTATTGAGCCCAAATCGAAATACAATATAGTTCACCTGGAAGATGAGATTACATTCAGTGGATGCCGAGTGAGTGAGTGGTCCCATATCAGCCAAAAGACCTGTAGTTAAAATTACAGTAAATATGTTTATAAACCGAGTCACACATTGCTCCTCAGTAGACATTTCCAAATTGTTTAGTTTTCCTTTTACACCTGAAAACAAGTTTTTTTTTTAAAGAGCAGTGTTTCTTTATTCAAACTGAGTGTCATTATTTTGGTTTAGTTTTAGTGAAGAGCAAACTAAAATGAAAACGTGAAAATGAAAGCAGTGGTTTGTTTTGCATTTGCAAATATCTAATAAACCTCGTGACATTTTTGTTTCACTTTGGGAATCCCCAGCATTTCCTTTGTCTTTTTGTTTTTTCATGTCTAGATGATTTAGAAAGTAAAAGTGTAGGTGTAAGACAAGCAGTTACAGAACATTACAAGTGCTTGCAGTGCATTTGATATCATTAATCACTTTTTCTAGTATTCGCCAATATTTTTATGCACTGTGTGTTTTGTTTGTGTTTATCGACTCTCCAGGTGGACCTGAATATTTCAGTCCCAGTTTAAATGACCAGAACTCCTCATCACCACCTTCAGAGCAGCAGTTGATGAAACGTCCACGGATTGGTAGAACATACGCATGACTTTTACACTTGGTTACAATAGAGCTACATTTGCTTGCACAGAAAAAAATGTCAAATATCCATCCATTTATTAATATTCATGGATTTATTACACCAATAAATCAACACACACAAATGTATGTAAGCAAAAATTTGTATGCACTTGTAAAAACCATGTCTATCATGGCTGTCTTAAGTTTCCCATGACTCCTAAAACTTTTAATTTTCTATAATGGAATGATTGAAACACATTGACCTTTGTCAACAAAAGCAGTCATGTGTTTTGGGCTTTCATAGATTTATTATAGGTCTGGAAACACAGCAAAATCTGCTGGGTCAAAAAATATACATACAGCAATGCTAGTATTTGGTTAAATGTCCTTTGGCCATTTTTACCTCAGTTAGGTGCTTTTGATAGCCATCCTCAAGCTTCTGGTTGTATCTTTGACCACTCCTTTCAGCAGAATTGGAGAAGCTGAACTAAATTTGTTGGCTTTTTGACACAGACTTATTTCGTCATCACAGTCTACAGGTTCTTGATGGTGGTTTAAGTCAGGACTTTAGGAGGCCAGTGTAAAACCCTAATTCTAGCCTGATTTTGCAATTTTGATGTGTGTTTGGGGTCATTGTCTTGTTGGAACACCCAGCTGCATCCAAGACCCAACCTTCTGGCTGATGATTTTAGGTTTTCCTGAAGAATGTGGAGGTAATCCTCCTTCTTCATTATTCCATTTATTTTGTGTAAAGCAGCGGTTCCTCTGGCAGCAAAACAGCCCCAGAGAATAATACTACCACCACCATGCTTGATGGTAGGTTTGGTGTTCTTGGGGTTAAAGGCCTCGCCTTTTCTCCTCCAAAAATACTTCTGGTCATTGTGGCCAAATAGCTCAATTTTTGTTTTATCTGACCACAGAACTTTCTTTCAGATGACCTTTTATTTGTCCATGTGATTACCTGCAAACTTCAGTCAAGCTTTAAGTGCCATTTCTGAAGAAAGGGTTCCACTCTTCTGCCAGGATCTTAGCTCATAGCAATGTAAAACACACTTGACTGTAGACACTGACAGCTGTATTCCGGCAGCTTCTAATTCATTGTAGACCTGCTTTTTTAGGAATTCTTGGTTGACTCTTGACCATCCTGACCAGTTGACTCTCAGCAGCAGGTGATAGTTTGTGTTTTCTTCATGATCGTGGCACTGACACAACTGTACCATGGACTTTATACTTACAAGCAATTGTTTGCACATTCGATTTGGCGATCTAGAGCTGCTTTGAAATGGCTCCAAGTGACTTTCCTGAATTGTTCAAGTCAATAATTTGCTTCTTTAGATCTGTGCTCAGGACTTCAGACTTTCCAATCGTACTGTTTGTGGCTGAGTCTGATGAGTGGATTGAAAGGGCCCTATTTAAATTGGCTCAGAGAAGTTAGCAGCTGTAGTCAATTGTAATCACTCACAAGAATGTAAAAGGTTGTGAAGGATAATAATTCAAGTTAATGTATGTATATTTTTGACCCAGCAGATTTTGTTGTATGTCCACTCCTATAATAAATCAATGAAAGACCCAGAATGCACTATTGGTTTTTTCGTGACGACGATGCATCTGTTTCAATTATTCCATCACAGAAAATTAAGAGCTGTAGGAGTCAATATAAACTCAAAACTGCCATGGGTCTTTACAAGTGTAAGAACCTTTTGTATATTATGCTAAATATGGCATTACCAGGATCATCTCAGTTCTTTAGATGTGTTTGAATCCAAATTGGCTTACTTGAGTGTCTAAACACCAACTGCGTTCACCTTAAATGTTCAGCACAGATGTAGTTTCCACTAGGATGCTTTGGATTCCATGAGTCCGAACAAAATTCTCCCATTTCTTGTGCTTTGAGTTTTCCAGATGTTGTATCTGGTATACTGATTGGACTAAAATAACTTTGTGTGCCATAGTATGCATCAACAAGAGTTTAAACTGCAATTAGATTGTTTTGAAAAGGAGCATCTACACCTGGTGGGCTTCTGTACAATAAAATTAGCACAACTATTTTATTTGTTGTTGTTTTTTTACCGCAGATTACTGGGATCAGTACTTTACTGCAGTAAGGAATTTGCTGCAGAGGAGATGGGAGCGACTTACAGAGCGCCTGGTCAAGGATGTCCAGCTGGAGAATGTGTGGGTTAGCCTGAGAACTGCAAACAGAGTCAGGGATAGGCCTGATCAGACCCCTGGTTCAGCAGACAGAGGGAGCAGAACACCAGGTCAGTGTGACTTCCTCTTCCTGTAATTGTACAAGAAGAATCAGCTAAATTTATATGAAGCTGATCATCAAATTTTGACTTAATAAAGAACTGGAAGCTTTCTACATACAAGGAGTTCAAGTCTGCGGTGCACTAACGAGACACTTTTTTTAAAAAACCAAACTCAGAGCCTGATGGGGATTATGTCTTCTTGGAGTCCAGACTGACTTTGGAGAACTTCCTCCAGGGATGTGCAGGAAAAGTGACAGTTCTCGTCGGCCAGGCTGGGTCAGGAAAAAGTCTGTTAATGTCTTGTCTAGGACAGCAGTGGGCAAATGGACTAGTAAGTTCACTTTGTGTTACAATTTTACTATTATAAACAAATAAATTACATTACTGGAGATGTTTGTTGTTCTATGTAAGATTCCTAATAAAGACCTCTTTATATTTAAATGAAGTTTTTTACCTTGTTAACATGTCCATATGGTTTCTTTATATGCTAAAAATACATAATACTGAGTATTTCCACCTTTTGCACCTTTGCGCTTTTCCCCCGGAGCCACAAATGACTTTTCCAACCTTTTTTACATATGAATTACTTCCTGAAATATGTAAACAGACTATGATGTGACTTTTTTCTTGTCTTATCATCCAGGGCCCCATCCCTTCGTCCTACTTGTTTGTCCTGCTAGAGTTCCGTCAGCTCAATCTATTATCCCGCCCTCTTTCCCTGGCTGACCTGCTGCTCCAAAACTACCTCCCTCCAAATGGGAGCACCGATGCAAAGGTATACAAGTAGCAATACAAGATCAGTACCATTAAGCCCTTTTCAGACATGGGATGCGTAACATGGCTGGCTACAGCTTCACGTATGGATCCTCCTTCCTGATGCTGTAGGTGTTTGGTTGCCAGGTCATAAAGGTCTGTACTTATTAAGCTAAATAGTTGTAAGAATTGGTGCAAATGAAAAAAAAATCAAATAATTGCACTTGAAATCAAAGCTTCTAATGGACAGAACTGTGTAGTTTTGAAAGCATATGAGAGAAGCAGAAGAAAAGTTATTTTGATAGTATGACATTAGTTAGGTACTGTAGTGCTACAGATAATTAAACCAACAGACAAATAAACAAAGTATACAAATACATTTTCACATATTTTTGATACATTTTCTTGTCCTTACGGTCGACATCTTTTCTGTGTTTGAGCAGAGAGCGATTGTGGACTACCTCCTTTCCAATCCAGAGCAAAGCTGTTGGGTTCTAGATGGCTACGATGAGTTTCACGGCAAACTCAACAGGCAGGAGATGCAGCGAGAACCTTTGGACTTAGAAAACCCTCTGCCCGTTGCACACCTCATCTCAGGGTTGTTAAATCGTCAGCTTCTTAGAGGAAGCACCGTGTTGGTGACCTGCCGTGTACGTGATGTTATGGATTTGGACGGCGTGTCAGATAAAGTAGGCCAGCTGCTGGAATGGGACCGCCATGAGATCAAGGAGTACGTGGACAAGTTCTTTGGTGTAAAAGGTGACAACTTGAATTCTTTTATATTTTGATCATGACATCTGTTATTCTGCATAAAGATGTCCTAGATTGATTAACATTTAATGTATACTGAAGAGTCTTTTGAATGCAATAAGTGGCTACTCTCACTCATGGTAACTTAAAGTTTACATTTTATAGAATGCTAATGTAGACCACATGTTTAGATATTTTGTTTAGTAGTTTTTTCACTTTTTGTTTTCTGTTTAGCAGAAACTAAGTAAGTTCTTAAGCAAATAACTTCTCCAAGTAACTTCTTAAAACATTATACATCATGGGCGTACTACTTACCATGATGATTCAAACAGTTTTTCAAAATGTGTTTTGTAGCTTGGCAAAGACTGTGAATGTAAGCTCTGGTGACACATTCAGGGAAAGTATAAACGATAGCGTTGCATCATGGGAAGTGTAATATGTTGGCCTCAACTTCACTGATTTTGACATAGTTTTGGTGACTGAAGTGTGCAACACAAAATGACTGATGTCTACTATAAGTATTCGAAAGGCCTTAGATATGTTAAATTAACTCCCTGAATCCTGGTCAGTTTCTGGGTGTATTTTTACTCACTGTAGGCTCTATGGAAACACAGACACAGCCTTGGCTAGAAGTAACTTAAAATGTCTTTTGTGTAGTTATAATGTTATCAATGGAAAAAAAAAGAAAAGAAAATCCAATTTTAAATTGTTTGGTTTAGAAAAAAATAAAAACCCTAAAATCTCCACATACGTTTTCCCAAATACTTAAGCAAAAAGGTGACTCAACATGCTATGGATGTTTTACCACTTACAGTTTTAATTAGCTTTCGTACTTGTCTCCTCTCTGCTCTGTGTAAACACAGCCTGCAGTTCAACCCAGTTCAGCCAAAAGGCCTTTGACTCAGCCGAGAAACTAGTGGCTGTTCAGTTTTGCTGTAGAATGCAGATTTTATAGTTTATTAGTTTATAGTGCATTTTATTACAGAATCTGGTTCCTGTAAATGGTGTATGTTTGGTAAATTTATGTAGAATAATGTGATTTTGCTGAAATATCACAATTATGAACTTAGATTTGGTTAAGTTTCCCTGCTGACTGACATGTTACAGGTAAACTGTTCAAACACCAACCAGAACTTCAAAATGTGACAACTGTCTTTGCTTTTGCAGTTTTTGGCTAAGATAAATGGTGAAATTTTATTGATTTTATAAGGGCAACATGGCTCTCAAACCCTTTTGGGGTTCAAAAGCTTAAACTCGTAATTAATTTATTTATTTCTGGCTAAATTTCACCTCACTTCTTTGTTTTAAATCATTAAATATAGTTCCTGAGCCTTCAGACTTCTGCTGTTTGCATTACTAGTCTAGCTGAAGTGGAAGGCATTTACAAGGCTCAACTTGGAGTTAAAGAAATCCTGAAGTTTTCAAAGTTGTAAAGACATTCTCAATTTGTGAACATACTTGGTCTATAAAAGTAGAGAATAGAGCTGAAGCCAGCTCCACTGTATCATTGAAACTGTCTGTCCAGTGCAGATAACATTATCCGGGGCTCTCTCTCATACTCGCACGCTGCCTCTCTCTCCCTAACCCTCTATCATAGCCACACAGCCACGTTCACTCTAAATTGGTATCTTTCTTTCTCTTTCGATCTTGCTTGTTGACAGTTCTCTGCATCTCTTTATTTTCTGTTTGGTTTTGGCCATTTTTCTGTCTTCTCTGCTTTCTTCTGCAGCTGACTTTCCTCAGTCTCACTGGCTGCATCTTCACCACAACCCTCTGTTTCCTCTTCCTACTTGCATGTAAATGTCCACATTCTCAAAATAAGTTTTCACGCATAATAGTTTTAATATTGTCTGCATAACTGGTGTAAAATTAGTGTTTTTGAAGGAATTCTAAACAGAGTATGTTAAGGCTGGTTTGGAAACAAGTGATTTGCATTGAACTCACATTATAGTTTCCTCATGTGCATTTTAAAATCAACTTGCCCACCAACAAGCGTGTTTTAAGCTAGGCTGGTTATTGCAGAAGATCACTGAACTTCATGCAATAAGAATTGGAAAAGGTGCAACAAAACTAGCAGGAAAGTCAGGCAGATGTCAGTCAAGCTTAGTTTGAATGCAGTTGTGGTAGAGGTCTAATTAGGGAGAATCTTTTTCAAACAACTGTGCAAGTTTACCGTAAAATTCTGTGGTGATAACATATTTTATGTCTTAACTGCAAAGGTCACTCAGCAGACAGAGCTCTTGGAGAGCAGGCAGCCGATCTCCTCCTTTCCAGTCGACACCTTCTTGCCATGTCTTCCCTCCCTGCCCTCTGCAACATCTGCTGCATCTGTCTGGAGCATTTACTACTGGAAGGCGCCCGGATCCCAGGAGAAAGAAGTGGGGAAGAGGGCAGTAGAGGAGAGAGTCATGTACACAGTGAACAAGGTGGAAAGAGAGAAGGCAGCGAAGACATAGTGAAGGAAGGAACAAATGGCAGAGCTCAGCTACCTCCCACACTAGCCCAAATCCCCACCACCCTCACTCAGGTCTACCTCACTGTTCTTGGAGCGTTTCTCAGTCGTGACTCCAACCAAGGAAGAAGAGATGACAGCCCAAAGGCCGAGAGATTTCCTCAGAGGTAAAAACTGAGGAGAGTACTTAACATATTAATATCATCAGCACAAAAATTAGATTTCAAGCGTCATGCCATGAAAGAAGAGCAGTAAAGAAGTAACCTGCCATCTTTGTGTAACATATCAGTGTTGTGGTTGGTTATATTATGACTAAATACAAATGAACCGTATTGTTTTCTCTCTTTGTGCAGTGCTGCGTGTGCACAGACCACTCTGAGCCAGTATCGATCCAAATTGTGCGAGTTGAGTCGACTGGCTTGGAGAGGTTTAGAGGAAAGCAAGATCGTCTTTGAAGAAGAAGACATCCCACAAGATGTTTTAGAGTTTTCAGTCAGGACAGGGCTCTTCTCACAGGTCAGACATGGTTGTTGCCGGGTTTCTGCGTGCTTTCTTTGAACGATTGCAAGGTTTGCTCAGTGTGTAAAACTAGGAATTTTCAACTAGATAGATATAACTATAGTCTACTGTAGCATAAACCATATCAGGAGCCTATGTGGTGATGGTGCAAGTGATTTTTCCAAGTAACAGAAGTTTTACACAGCCTAACATTACATTAAAATTACATGAAGCTGTTGCATGTATTACTAAACTGTAACTGCTAAGAATCAAAAACAAACTTTTGGCCTTTTAATTGCTTCACAATTAGATTTCCTTTACAATCGACATAACAGCCGAAATGCAGGTTTGTTTGTGACGTAATAAATAATTAACATCCATGTCTTCCTGTTAGGTGGAGCTCAGGCGTCAGGATGGGATGCTTGTCAACGCCTACTGCTTCATTCATCTGACCGTGCAGGAGTTTTTGGCTGCGCTTAGACTCATGACTAGTGATGATGTTAGTGATGCACAGCTCAAGAAGAGGTAAGGAACTAAATTATTGGAAGCCAGGTGGAAACGGAAAGGGAACATGGTTACATTTTACAAGGGGACTGCAGTCTAATTCTAAAGATCTGTTTAAGATAAGGTGCCTTTTCTAAAACAGAAACTGTGGTCTCTATTTTTGTGTAATGCTGCAGTTGCAAAGACCAAGTATAATTACAATTAACCTTTTTTTTTACACCACACAACATAATACACAACTGCTGAGCATTTCCATTGAATACTGTGGAATTATCAGCCCGCTCACATACTTTAAACAGATATATTTTTACTGCACGGCGTGTGAACCAAATTTTCAAAATGTCGCAAATACCAGCACCTTTCTTTGTGTTGCCTTATTGAATGAGACTCCATCTGTTCACACCAGTCCTCGCCCTTTTTCACTGTGCAGTCTTTGCTTGGCCCAAAAATACCAAACATGAAGGCTCTTTTTCAAGTCATGTAAACGTACATTTTATATAGTGTGTGAAATGCTCCCAGAAAATAGAAATTTGTCACTCAAGTTTGAAAAACATCTCATATATTACTAATAAAAATAATAATGACATACTGAAGTTATATTCCACAATCTAATGGGGATAATGAACCAAAGTAATAGAAGTAAGAAAGAACAGAAGTAATAGAATTTGACCATATAGAGTTACAGCCTATGCCAGGAATAACACTGCCATGGAAGAAACACGAGCTATGTAAGTAGAGCGCGCTACAGTATGAGACACGTATGTCCTTACTCCCAAAAAGGAATTCAGAAATACACTGATGTCGGCACAAAGCAGAGGGTCCAATCACAGCGTTGGAGGCTCGGGGGGATCTGCAGGGGTGGGGGCACTTAAAATTGAGACATGGCACAGCAGACTTGACTCAGCAGGAGGCGACCTCTGTGACTTCGTAAGAGGCTCCCCGTGTGTGGGAACATTAAAGTATATGACCAGCCGGACTTTTATTGTGCGTTTTTATTGATCGACCGTGCTGCTGCTAATTCGTCTGTCAACAGGTATTCAAATCGCAAGAAAACAGTTTTGAAAGGCAACATAGCAAGAATGCCTGACTGATTGGAAATCTGTGCGTAGTACATAGTGTCATGCATTTGATTGTCTTGAAAGGGATTTAGTTTTTACCAATTGGTTCTATAAAATCAGTGCTTCCTGACAACCAAATTGCACTCTTTCAGAGCTTTGTCTCCATTAGTATCGCAGCCAGCTGTCACACTTTTGGCTTGAAATAACCGCCCCCAAACACAGTTTTACACTGGCTGAACAAATGCAGAATGCAGGCTCCTTTTCTTTGACTGCAGAAGCTGAAACATGGTATAAAATGATCAATATTTGCTGCTCCAAATTGAGAGAAGGGCTGCATACAATTTAGACAGGTGGCAAAACAGTGGTAACTTTATTATTAGTGCAATTTACTGATATGGCACTGTGATCCTGCGTTGCTTTATGAACCTAATAGCTTTTCTGCACCCTAGTCAGGAGTGCAGTGGCATAAAGAATCCAAATGTTTACAGTAAAATCATTGGGAACAAAGCACCATTAAAGCCGCTGCTACATTTATATTTTTTAGCAGAAATCCAGACATCATTTCCCCTGAAGAACTACAGCATTTCCCTGGAGTGTAAGGTGGATTTTTACAAGGAGTTTTCAGTTTCGTGGCTTAGATGAAATGCTATTTGACGGCATGGGATTACTGCAAGCATGTAACTTAAGCAGGCAACAAATAGTTACAGTGTGGTCTGGACAAACTACTTTATCCATAAACAATCTCCCCACATCATTGCACAAGTACTCCCTCTTTAAAAATCCTTGTTTAACAACCCTGCTTATGTTTAGTGTCACCTTGTAATTACACATGTTCACACCCAGAGTGTCTGGGGACTTAATGGTTGAAATGCATGTCATCGGAACACCCTTGGCTCTGTTCTAGCTTTAGACTTTTGTTGTACGTCATACCGTGTGAACATGTGGTAACCTTTGTGACATGTATGCATGTCGGGAAGTGAGTGCAGGGACCAAACAAGCAGTTACAGCTGTGGTCCGACATGCTTGCTGCCTGTTCCATGTCTTTTGAGAGCGACAGTCACACCTCCTGGAACATTCATGTAGAAATTGATGTAGAACATGTTTTTTCATCCTGTTATAACATGCAGTCAATTAATGACTTCCAGACAAACCCACCTTAGTTTCCTGTTTGCTTCTGTAAACTGTATATTACCTAAATTCATAAGAAATAAATGCTTCTATTATGCTCAAATATGCCATTGATCATATGATGAAACTGTCAAAACAGGACAGTGTACCTGTTGTAGCTCATGTCATTATAATTTTTATTTTACTGGAGCTTAGGAATCATCCTCCAGACAGCAATACAACATAGGTGTGCACTTTATTAATCATAACCTGATTAAAAAGTTAACTTTGCTCCTTCCTCTTTCTCATTGCTCCCTTCAGATTTAGTCTTAAAACCCGCTGGACGACCAAAGCAGATCAGAAGACGGTCTTCACTGACTCCTTGTACCTGTATGTGTGTGGTTTGGCTTCCCCACAATGCACTCCAGCCCTGGTTCAATTAGCCAGGGCTTCGGGTGGAACAGGGGTCCAAAGCTGGGTCCAGAAACGACAAGCCCTGGTTCTGAAATTGCTAAACGCCCTGTGTCAAAGCAACACTCTCACTGGGCCGAAGGTAGAATGAAATATAAGTAATAAACAACAGATAGTTTTTTTATTTTCTGTCTCTTCCCTATTGATCTTTTCTTCTTAATTTTTTTCCAGATACTGGAGCTTTGCCACTGCGTCCAGGAGAGCCAAAATCCCCAACTGGCCAAGCAGTTTGTGGCTGCAAGACCCACCCTTGAGCTGCGCAATATCAGGCTATTACCTAATGATATTGAGGCTCTGGCTTTTGTGGTTAATGCAGGAGGTGATAATGGCATCGGTCTGGACTTTGGAGCGTGCTCAATGGAGCTGGAGTGTTTAGATGTCCTGTCCAGATGCCAGAACATTCATTACCTCAGGTGGGTGAACACAGACACTCAAGCAAAACAAAACGGTGCATAACATCACTGCATGTCAGTATTTACAAACTTTGTCTGTCTACAGATTTTAAACCAAATAGAACTTTTCTCAAAAAAAAATCTGCATTTACAATTTGTTATCTTAAATAGCTTCATAGCCCAAATGTGTTGTACATATGACATTCAGCTTTTGTGGAAATGCTAGAGGCACACAGCTTCGAACTATTTTTATGGCCAGAGTCGTGGCGCACTATAGGGGCAGTTGAAAGCTGTCATTGTGACACATTGAAATGTATAGGTGGATGGTGTTGAGCTGTCAGGAATCTGGAAACCCGCGTTTAGCCCCTGGACATTTATAGGGAGAGAGAGTTGCACAGCGTCAGTGAATGTGAATCCTCAGCTGGCTGAACACCTGTCACACTGTGAAACTCACTGGAATGCCATAGTTCTTGCTGTGTCCATATGGTTGGTGTGGTTGGCTGAGTCTTCCCATTACAAGTAGACACACAGTAGACTGGACAGAAATGCAAAAATATGACTACAGACTCCTTTCAAATATAGTTGTGGTGGAGGTCAGACCCAATCTGTTTGGCTACACAATTGTCTCTATTGTCAATCTGCTATCTTTCTCTTCTGCACACAAAATATCTAATGCATGTCTGTTTGTTGTGGAAGAGTGATCCCTCCTTAATTACTATTCCTCGCGTTTTTTCCATTTTTTTCTTTTTTAAGTTTTTTTGAGGAGCTGTACAGATTGCAAAGCCCCTTGAGCTCCCTGGCAAAATGTGTGATTTGTGAAATTGTGCCATATAAACAAAATTTGCTTGACCTCACCCTCATCAGGCAAGTTCAGCCCAAGCATTAGGTAATAAAGCCAGAAGGTGCCTGGACACGGACTGAGCTGTAAAGACAAAACAGATCTATCTGTAAATCAAACTGAACAACTATACAGCTGCTTATTCTTACACTTATCTGGTGCATGAGCCGCAGTTAATGTTAATATGAAACATCAGCATGGACAAGACAATGTGATCTCAGGGACTCTGATTATGGCATGATTGTTGGTGCCAGACTGGTTTGAGTACTGCTGAATCTGCTGATCTTCTGGATTTCTCATGCACTGCAGTTTCCAGAATTTAAAAAACAAGGACTCCAATTCAGCACCAGTTCTGCAAACAGAAAATATGTTGTTGGTGAGAGAGGTCAGAGGAGAGTGGTCAGACAGGTTTAAGCTGACAGGTAACTCAGATAACCGCCATGCTTGACAGATAGCCGTGAGAGCATTAAGTTCTTCACACTAAATTCAAACAGCACCGTGCAGAGTTACTCATATATGTTGTATACTATATTGGGCAACGCTCCACATTAAGGCAGTCATGGATAATGAAGAGAGCACGCCAGTCAAAGCCAGCGGCATGTCCTGTCAGCAGCTCTCAAGGCCTCTGTGCCGTTGTTCCCAGTGTCATTATCACATAGTTATACCTTTGTTATTTCTTATGCACGTTATGCCACTCAAAGAGGCGACAAGAATACTGTCAAACTGTCGAGCAGGCTGGAGCTCTCTCGCAGTATGAATCAGTAACAATGCAAATATTTATTCTAGTGACATAGACACAGCAGCATCAATACATATTCCATGGACTACATAGACATTACTACTAAGCAGACTAACTCTTCTTAGCTTTCAGTGTTTTGATATTTTTTTTACAGCTTCTAATCATATGACGTGTACTGCATTCTCATTCAATCTTTGTGTTTTCAGTTTTCGCAGCCGCAAGTATGGTGACAAGTTTGCAGAGAAGTTGGCCTCCGTTTTGCCTGAATTCACAGCCCTGAGGAAACTAGAGTAGGTTTCTGATTTTTTTCTTTGTACTTTAAGCCATAGCTACTAGTATACTGAACATGTAACATACACCGATCAGCCACAACATCATGACCACTGGCAAGTGAACTGAATAACATTGATCATATTGGTACTATGTGGTGTTCTGATGGAAAACCTTGGATTTTAACATCCATGTTGATGAGACTTAGACACCCAAATAAACATTGTGCCACAATAAACACACTCCCTCATGCAAACGGAAATCCCAAATGTCACTGGCCTACCCCCGCAGGAAAATGCACCCCACCACATGGAAAACACATCAACCAATCAGGAACACGTTGAGGAACATGACAATGGCCCAACATGTTGATTTGACCTCCAAACTTCCTAGAACCCATTCTGATCCAACATCAACAGGATGCAGTGGAACAAGTTTGATGGACAGAGGCCCCACTGCACAAGCCAGAGCACCCAAAGGATCCAGTGGCAACGTCCTGGTTCCAGACCCCATAGGACACCCTGAGAGGTCCTCTTGTCCTCAGGGCATTTTTGGTCACATAAGGAGAACCAACACAATATTAGGCAGGTGGTTATAATGTCGTGCCTGATCGGTGTATGTTGACTGTTGAGGGAGCGGCTGCTGCAATACTGTGCTTCCATTAAATCAATAAAACTGGGCACATTAGATGTGTAAGTGGTGAATATGTGTCTGTGTGGCCCTGTTTTGTGTCAAAAAGGGTTTTCTGAGTCTGATCAACCTGTCAGCATTTATACTTTCAGTACCAGTTGTCCCCTTGCATACTCTGTTGTAGTCTGTAGATGCTCACTTGGCCATATTATAGAAACTTGGTGTCAAAAACTGACACAGTGGTGTGCTTGCACTAAAAACTGAAGACAAAATCTTAAATGAAAGCCCACTGTCTCATTTTGCATGTGACTCTCTGCGAACAGTCCTCATAATTTACATATTCAGTGTTGCAAAAACAGACCTGTTAGGAGCAATCCCCCCTTCACAGCTTTACAGTAGTGATTGACTGATTTTATCTTTGACTTCACTAGGTTTTGTGGTTCCAGTCTGACTGCTACTGGAGCAGCTAGTTTGGCATCTGGTCTACAGAAGTGCCCAGACATCTCTGAAATCAAGTATGTTTTCTGTCCTTCATACAACATGCAGACTAACTAAATGGAATTGCTGAAATCAGATACCTAATGCAATGGTGACGTAAACTTAGATTGAGGTCTAAAAGTTGACACTCAGTATATTTGTTGTCATGTTTTTGTGTTGCAGTCTAAGTGACAACAATCTGAAAGACAAAGGAATCGAGCACATAGCTGAGGTTTTTACCAAACTGCAACAACTGGCCTCTGTCACGTAAGTTCATACTTGTCATGGGCCTGCTAATCATCACAGTAAGGCAACACAAGACTTTGCTGCTTTTCAGCCAAGCTTCCTGTTGAGACAGTTTAGATCATTAATGCGTTTGTCTGTGTAGGCTGGGACGAAACAACACCTCTCTGAAAGCAGTGGGCTATCTCATTGAGAAAATGTCTTCGTGTTTGAACATCCAGCACGTTCATGCAGAGTATGGACACACACACACACACACACACACACACACACACACACACATACGTACCAGTTCACACAAGCCCATTTTCAACACTTTAACATACTTTCACCTTAGCCTCGCATTTGACAGCAAGTGATTGACTGTGTATTGATTTCCTCTTTCTATAAAGATTTTCTGAGTCTCCCAAACCTCAAAGCAATTAATTAAAAATAAATCAAGTAAAGAGCAGCCAAGTATACACTCGTGTTACAATTAAGATTTGTTTCTCCTTGTCTTTGCAGTGGGATGAAAGAAGTGACAGTAACTTTCTGCCCAAACACAGATAGGTTAAGGTGACTTTTATTGTTGGATAAATAAAATTAAACAATAAAATGAACGCAGTAAAAACTCTGACGTGCGTATGTATCCCCCTCTGCAGCCATAAAACTAAACCTGGACCAACAATCAGGTAAGACATTAAACAATAACTGACTTATCATAAGTTGACTGCTTTAAAAAACTTTCACTTTCCTTGTTGAACTTTGCTCCGTCTTTGTTGCTAATTTGTGCTCCTTAACTTTTTAAGAATCAGTTAATCTAGACTAGAAAAAAGGCCTCCAAACCTGGGAATTAAGGCCTGATTCTGATTTTGTTCTGTGTTGATATTTTGCACTTTAATGTCAAGAATGTTTCTGGTATCATTTTACTCAGCTTGTTGAACCAAGATTGGAGCAAGCTTGAAATGCGAAACCTTGCCAAAACATTGGCTCGCTGCCCTTCCCTGTCCGTACTGAAGTAAGTAACTCAAAATGTACCTCTTCATATGTAGAAAACCGTCTAGCAAAACACACAGTATACCAAAATACTAATGCAGAACTAAATAAAAAAAGAAACAGAGCAGACTACCTATATAATCTAAACTGTGTGGCAAAAATATAATTTAAATAGACTTGCCGGACAGTCGGTGCTATATTTGGCACTGCTGGTCAGAGTGAATTTTCTGGTCTGTGTATCAGATTGGGTATTGTGTAACAGTACAGCACTATGTATCACTGAGTATACATATAGTATATCTGTGCTAATCAAATCTAATGAAGTTGTGTTTGTTGTATTCCATGTGTGTGCTCCAAAGTCTGTCTGGAGGCCAGTGGGATGAGCAAACTTTAAAGACGCTGATTCAGTTTTTGCCAGAGTTCAGCATCACCGGGGAAATCATGTAAGACTGGATTAATACAAAACTTCATCACAGTGACATAATACTGACATAATGCTGCGTGTAATCTGAGAGATGACATTTGTAGCATCCAGTAAACTAAAACGGCAGCATTTCATTCCTTAGCTTGAATGACAGCTGCTCATCAGTGGAGAGTTTGGTGATTCTGACTTCTCTGCTGTCGCTGTCCGATTGTCCCCCTGTGATGGAGCTTCACATCAGGTACAAACACACATGTAAAGTGCATTGCTACTATATATGCACACATGCACACAACCCACCATAGTTGCAAGCCCTTTTATGCATACTCTATCAATAAAGACAAGTCCAGCACCGTGTTAGACTTAATTTAATCCTAAACTGTATGTTTCTTTATGTTTCAGACTACAGAGTCCTGTTCAGGTGTCTATAGTATTCTCAGGAGGGAGTGGAAAACCTGCAAATGAAGTATCTAAAACGCTCTGGTATGTATTTAGTTGTTGCCACAGTGTCGCCCTTACAACAATAACGAAACAGTATTTTTGTGAGCGACATATTGCAACAGGATATTGGAGCAGAATTTACCGCAAAGAGAAACAGAAAGTGTATACCAACTGTAAACCAGTTAGCGAGAGAAAGGGCAGGGTTGTTCAGCTATGTCTGCAATTAAAAGGAATAATATTGATGTTATACTAACGATAATCCTGAAACTGTTGCCTCTGCCAGTCTCAGCTGCTGTAATCTGCTGCCTGCTAACCTGGAAAGAGTGTGGAAAAGTTTGGGAACCTCATCTGGTCTCACTGTGTTGGAGTAAGACTCACAAAAAACATGAAGATGCAAACACAATCACAAACCAATTACTGACCTATAACAGTAATGCAGAAACATTTTTAGCTACTATTATACATTCAGTCCTAAAACATTCAGCACAAGAGGGTCTAGTTTTTAAGCATACTAAGTAAAAGGATTTGGGTTAATGTAAATACAAGGGTGTAGTCTGAAGGCATGGACGCTCATTTGCATTATAATTTACAGACAAAGTACAAGAAAAATTAATGTCTGTCACTGAGAAACTTTCTACATTTTGCAAATTTCTGTAAAAAACTCATGACTGAGACATCAGTCAGCTGTAGCATCCTAATTTATAACATCATTAGAAGATTAGAAAAGTCACAGCTGAGACCACACTGACGCACAACCTCAACGCTTAGTTGCTGTTTACTATGAGTGCAGAAAGTGCAGCAGGAGAAAACTCACAGAAACTGCTTCTCGTAGTCGAATCAGTGTGCGCTATACACTTAGTTGTTACTACTTAAGTGAACCGAGTGACTCAGTAAATCACTGATTATGTTTTTCACATCATTCTGTTTGTTTAAGTGCTTCTTGTATAGTATAAGTAAGAATAAGAAGAAGTATAAGAAGTATAATAAGGGCTGTATGAATTCTAAACTGTTGCTACCATGTCCATTAAAGCTGCATTAATTCAACTTCAGACGGATCTATGCAGTTAGTTTATTGACTTGCAGAAGAACCAGAATCTCTGTTGATGCTCATTGTACATGTCAGTCCGATCAGCTTTATCCACACTAGGTTGAAATTGGCAAAAAAAAGAAAAACCCATGCATGTCATGTGACAATATTATGCAGTAACATATATTACAAGACTTTTAACTGACGGTTTTATTTTTGGCAACTCGCCTAACTTGTACTATTGTTTATTCATTCTTTACTTTCAGTTTGTCCAGTAACAGCTTAGGCAACAAAGGTCTGAGGAAGTTGTTGGACGTCCTGCCTCGTCTTGGCGACATCCAGGAAATTAAGTAAGGCTCACACAGATATTACGGTTAACATTTATATCAAATATACGTTTTCCTACTAGTAGGAGAATTTAGTGCTTATTTTTTTGAGTTGCAATAGAAGACTGTGTTGTTACTAAATACACTAAGTAAGCTGGCAAAAGCAGGACTGCTATTTTCTCGCCAAACAGGTTCAAAACAGCATGTGCCCACGCAGGCAGCCACTACATTTACCCCGGGGCATTATTCAGTATAAATGGCTTATTTAGACACAACATTGGCTTCCTCCTGGCTCATTGTTTTTGTGTCTGTTTTTCAGCGCCAGTAACAATGGCATCAGCATGGAGGGAGTGGTGATGCTGGCCGAAGCTTTATCCTCCCATAACAGCTTAACACAAATTCTCATCAGGTACTCTTTGTTTTACGTCTTAGCCATTTAATGATTCTATTAGAGCCGCAACAGCAAGCACCTGTTTCACCAACTGTTGACAAATGCTATGAATATAAATGTTAAATGGCTGGTTTGTATTTGTTTATAAAGGGCCATATAACTTTTCATAACCAAAGACACAATGGTGCCGGTAATTACAAATCAACATTTAAATATGCAGATTACTAATCGACTGGGATCTTGTTGGTTTTACAGCGGTGGAGGCAAAGACCAGGTGATTCTAAAGTTCTGCCCTGAGAAAAGGTAGAAAGGCTGCATCTTTTATAATCATCCACACATTTGAATGCCACTGCCTGTATTTTGATTTAAGCTAATTATATGCTCCACTTCTTTATTTTTTCAGAGATGACAAAGAGCAGTTAAAGATCTTCAGGTGCAGTAAGCTGATAAACAGGCTGACTAACTTCAGTTTTTTTCAAAACACAATTTCAGTACAAAATAAAATATCCTTTTTTTAATTTCGTAGGATAAGGAAGAGCAGCCTCCTACCCTCTAACGTAACCACAGTGTGTACAAAACTGGTCCAGTGTGACTCTCATTTGGAGTTAGAGTGAGTTTAACTGTTGCATATCCTCCCATTACTATTTAATGCTGTCACTGAACCGGTAGATGTTAACGCACTAATATGTTGTGTCAGGTTCTCCCACTGCTCATTGACAGACAAGGCAATCAAGAGTCTGCTTAAAGTGTTACCAAAGATGAAGTCGCTGCAGAAACTCAAGTAAGACGTACACATGCTTGAATTAATTACTTTATTCTGTAATCATATTACACAGCAAAACCAGTGGATTGAGAAATGTATTTTTATGAAACATCTGTACAACATTGTGGATATTTACAGAGCACATGATGGAAAATAATCTGTTGCAGCGATTATTCAACCAAGCACTTGTTTTGAATTTGGTTGACTTTTATCAGATGGGTAATTAGCATTAAAGTAGAAAGCAGTAGCACCAGTCTACTGATACCACTGTGTCTAATTCATAAAAAACACTTTTAGGCTTGGAATGAAGCAAAACCTAAAGTTTGTTCTGTTTAAACTCCTCCTTTGCCTTAAAAGCATGCAATCATGTTTGTGGAAAAAAATAAGAGAGTTTCTATATTTTGTTTTTAATGTATTTATCAACTGCTGCTGTGGTTTAGTTACCTATACTTTATCAGCCCTATCGTCCCTTCTTCTTCAGTGTCAGCCACAGCATTGCAACCACAACTGATGCACTGATATTAGTCAGTTGTTTGAATGACAATCAGCGAGTCACATCAGTGGAGCTCAGGTACAGTACTTTTGGCAGTCGCTCTCTTAAGTTGTGCTTACAGTTAATGTGAGTCAGTGTGTATGCTACACCACTATTTCTTTACTTTGCTTTTACATTTATTAATATGGTCACTGATGATGTTTTTCCCAGGCCTCAGAGTGATTCCTTCATCAATTTTGGAGGAGTGAAAGCAGAACAAGTCAGCTGCAGGTCGGTCATCAGTTAGTGACACACACACACACACACACAAAAAAGCACTTCCTACTAATATAACAAAAAAAAAAGTGGGTGCGTATTGTTCAGTCCGCTCAAGTATTCATATTTCACACAGTACAGCAAATTCTTCTATAGTTTATCCTTTAATCTGTGGCAAAATGTGAGGAAATGATCCTAAACAAACTAAGCCATCACTGGCAGAAAGTACTGGCTTACCACAAGTGAAACTAAACAGTAAATAGGTGAGAACATTCCCCCTCTGTGGTATTATTTTAGCATTTGACTGTCAAAGCTGCTAAACTGATGAAGAACTTTTTATGACACATAAATAGTGGGTTTATTAAAGAAGAGAGATGAAAGGTAATTTACAATCTGAACATGAAATGTCAGTTTGAAGTACATTAGGTACCAAGGTCCTCCCTGTGTTGTGTGATGGGCTGTTCTTAATCAGCACAGAATAAAGAGCAAAATCAAGAACGGTGAGAGTAATAGAATGAATTCACCACAACTGGCAGCTAATTAACCTAATGAGCTGTTTCTCTGTCTGTTTGTGCACACAGGTTAACACATTTTAGCCTGAATGGGGACGACTTGGAGAAACTGCTTCAGATTCTGCAGCAGGGACCCCAGCTGTCTGATTTGGAGTACGAGCCACACAAACGCATTCTTACAAACATAACCAGACACCCATCTACCCGTGGAGAATCCAGTGCTTTCTTTCTGAACTGTTGGTGTGGATGCTCAGCTTGTCTTTTTGTTGACTGCAGTTTATCAAGTAACCAACTGGAAGATGACGGACTGAGGTGTTTGGTGGATTCTCTACCAAGACTTAAAATCAGCAGCTATGTCAAGTAAGATAACAAAATATTATTATATGCCTGCATCAGCTTGCATTTTCAGTTGTAGCTGCTGTATCGAACAGAACAGTGAAAATACTTTTGTGCAGGCTTTTTGTGTGACTAAATTAGGTAAATCCAGACTAATGCTTTCCTGATCTTTAATGTTTCTTAATCCACAGTCTCAGTCACAATCAACTGAGCCAGGAGGGGCTGTTGGATGTGGCCAGCACACTGTGTACCTGTACTGATGTCTCTTCTGTGGAAGTCAGGTGAGTCTATGTATTTTAGAAATGAGTAAACAAATGTCCAACAAACATATCGTTTAAATGAATTGCTAGATGCATTAAAAAACTGCAAGACTTAATGGAGGATTCATCCCCCTATAACTAAACCTTCTGACATCTGCTCGTAGTTTGGGAGAAGACGAGAAGTGTCTCATCTGGTTCAGACAAAATGGAGGTGGTGAGAAGAGTCTGAGGTAGGACTAGAAGTCAAAATCCCACAAGTGTTCAATTTTCTGAATCTGTGGACTGTTATCACATTACCACTGCATACCTTTGATGTGTTCAGCACCGGGTTGTATGTGTTCTGACCTGTTGTGACCTCTTTATCAAAACTCATCACTTTAACCAAGTTTCAAATTAACTTTTTAGAATTTCTAGTTTTAGAAAAATCTACGCAGATTAAATAACATAAATCTGTCAGCAATTTCATACTTTGTTGATTTTCAATTGGGAAAAAACCTGCAGCAAACAGACAATAAAATTGTTAATGCACTGTTACTTATTTCATAAGCTTGAAAAATAGAAAAAAAATTAAACCCTTAATTCGCGGCATGTGCAAAAGTTTGAACTCGTTATAAAGTTATAAAACCTCCGTATTTATTAATGCAAAAGGTCTTCAGGAGTTAACTGATGCTAATTCAAAAGCTGATTAAGTCTCTGACTCTCCAAACCATTTTGTAACGTTTAACGACTAAACTAAATGAGGATCTGAAAATGCACCAAACGATGCTCAGAAAGAAGAGGAAATGCATGATGACTTTCCAACTTTGCAAGCAAGATGTGTGAGAGGAGTTGGCACAGAGTTGTGGTTCACTGTTCATAAGCAGGAAACTTGCTATCTCATCAAAAAAGCCAACATTTGCTGTATGCAAATTGACATGTGGATAAGCTCGATCCAGTTTGGAAACAAGTTCTGTGGACAGATGAAGTCTGTTGTGACTAGAATCACCAGATTCGTTTAGAGAAATAAAAAAAGGAAAAACATTTCATGAACCACCTGCTTTTGGTGTAAAAATTCAAACACAAAGGACCAGCCACTAAGTACAGATTGTACAGACAAGGAAGCCACTCTTTTACATATGTCAGAATTACAGTTCAACCCACTTCTACACATCAGGTCTATGTATTTTGGCTTCTCTGAAAGTACCTTCCTTCCCTCTAGCAAACACCACACTGCAGGAAGTGGCAAAGTTCAGTGTCAGCCCAAAAAGCAAAAGCTTTGACCATATGTTACTGTCACTCATGTCAGAGCAGGCCACGTTGTTGCTCTTCTTTACTGACAGCAAATATGGGCGTTGTTCTTAGCCTGATAATGCAAACCAGAAGTTTTAGTGCACATTGCATTCAACACAGGATAGACTTTAGAGGAATCCACAGCTGCTGTCTTATTATTTCTTTCTTTTATCCCACTTTTTGCCAGTGTCAGAGAAAGCAGTTTGAAGTGTGACCATCTGGTCAGATTGGCAGAGATTGTACCCAACTGTCCCTGTTTGACCAAACTGGAGTAAGTACACCACCTGCTTAGGCAATTTTATAGGATCACACTTAAAGCCTTTCTGTAATTTCAATCTCTGAGAACTTCAGGAAAAGACACGGAGTGTGTGGAAGTTGATGCTGTATATGGTACTATTGGGAAACCTTGTAGTTCCAATTTATAGTTTAACTTCTGTTGAATAATTGTTTTTTTTAAGGATGAGGGTTCTGCAGAAAATAAGAAAAGATGTTATTGAGGCCTCTCAGTATCCAGTGGATTAATGAAATTATGTGTAAGTGTGAAGACAAAAACAAAACTGTATTTCTTTGTTAAGAGTTTTCAGGAAACATTGGGGAATTGATCAGACGTGGCATCTGTTGTGCAGCATTTTGTTCAGTGTTTTTATTTTCTGTGCTGGCCATGCTATTCAGCAGTCATCTGCAAATCCATCATAACTACTCTGTTTGGTCCTAAGGTTCAAGAACAATTTGCTGCAGTCAGAGTGGATTGAAGACTTTGTAAATCTGTTGAACAGAAGTGAGAGAGGATGCATTGTCAGGTGAGAAGAGATACAGCAGATATATTGAACTTCTGTCCCTCAAAGATATTGAAAAATCAGCCCTGGTTGAACACACCTTTATGTTTCTGTCCCCACGGTTGCATGAATTAGTGTTAAGCTTGAATTATACCATTGAAATACTAGGCTGTTTGTCACTCTGCCTTTCTCATCAGTATTGAGGAATCTTGGATTGGAGGTGAAGCGGCTGTGTGTTTGTTGTGTCGCTGTTTGGACCTCAGTAGCAACATTCAAACTATCAGGTGAGATATGCAAATGCAGGCAGGCAAATACACATCAGGAGACTCTACACTCCATGTGAATGTTCAAAATCCCTGTAAAATGTCCCGAATCAAGATTTACAGTATGTGTGTTGTTAACGCTGTCAATCATATTTACTCTGCAGTATTAACCAAACAACGCTACACCTTTCTCTGATGAAGTCTGATGAAACGACTCCAGCCAGGTAATGAATTTGAAGTTAATAAGTATTGAATAAATTAATAAAAAAGCTGCAACAACCCAAAGCATATTGATGATGCTGTAGGTGTAAAAAGGTAGTTGTAAAAATGATCGTAGAATTTGTAACCAGCATCTGTAGTCTCCAATGGCGCTGCTGATAGCTGAATTGCTCCGTTCCAATGTTAAACTTTTAAATGTTTCTGGCTGTGCTTCACACAAAGAAAAAATCTGATGATGCATCATTTTGTGTTGTTTGTCTTGTTTTTGCAGTGGCGACGCTGCAGATCCAGCTCAATCAATGGCCGTAAAGAAAATAGGGTAATTTTTCCACTTTTAAATGATACCTGCAAGTGATGCACATCTTTATTACGGCCCCACTGTAATAAGGGCATAAATCTAACTTTATGTGAGTTTGCCTTATGGACATAAAATAAATGGCAGCTGTTATGAAGATTGATTGTTATGAAGGCAGTGTTCAGCAATCTTACTTACTTACTGTGGTCTTGTGAAAAACAAATTCAACATTTTGCACCTTTAAAAATTATGGCATACTCCTCTGCTCTCCTCACCTCACCTCACCTCTCCTCACCCCACCTCACCTCTAGCCTTGTAGACTGTGCAGTTGATGGATATCAGCTTGCATTGATGGAGAGCATCTTTCAGAGATGTCCTTTACTGACAGAGTTGGAGTGAGTATTCTTTATTTTATGTATGAACATAATATGCACACTGCAGTGTTCAGAGGAAACATATTTGTAAAAACAAAGGTCACGATTACTTATTAATTCATGCCCATTATTCACAGTGTCTCCCACAACATCCTGGGTATAGTGGGAGCTGAGTTTCTCTGTTCTTCTCTGCCACTGTTGCCAAATCTCACTACTCTCAGGTCAGAGCTTTTTCACATTTAGCGCCGTGACCGACATGTGTTTTAGAGTTCTAGCGTGGCCAACGTGTTCTTTTTTCTTTTGCAGTATTGCATCCAAGGAAAGAGCCGTGGCTGTGACCGAGAAGTTCTCACAGGCCTTCCTGCAGTCTGCGTCCATTCGGCACCTAAAGTGGGTTTTATTATTCATTTAAAGCATTTTCATTCCTTTGCTTCTCCCTTGTTTAAGTGTGATTCAGTCACCAAACCTCCGGGCTTATTGTAAAGCTCTATAAGAGAAGATTAGATGCAGAAGTGCAAACATAAAAGAACATGAGTCGAAAATAAAAATAGATAGCACATCATAGAACATGGGAGATTATAGCATTCCCAACAAAAACATGATGCAGCTCTGACTAGGTTCATTTCAGACACTTGCAAAGTTGCCTTTATCTCAGATTTGCCCAGCAATTAACACAGATATTTACCTGGTTTCATGCCTTTATTGTAGCCAAGGATTGTTTCCCCTTTGGTTTGACTGTCCCCCCTTTAGCTTATGTTGATGATTGACTGATTGATTCTCTCTTCCAGTCTGTCAGGTCATGTGATCAGTAACACAGCAGCTGAGAATATGACCAGATTCTTGCCTTGTCTACACTCACTCAAGTAAGCATTTGAGTAAATATAGTGCAGCTGAAATGTGAATTGCTTTTATAGGTAGGTTCGTACATGAGGAACAACCATCATGTAAAAAAATAATGTTAGGGATTGTGCACTTGTTGAATTGTGTAAAGTTGTGTGTGAACTTGACTGAGATTTTATAGAAATGGCTTGTAACTTTTCTACTGCAGTCTGTCTCATTGTGTGTGGTCTGTGGATGGAGGGCTGCAGCTCATGGAAACGCTGGGACAGTGTGTCAGTCTGGAAGATCTTTGGTAAGACGTGCACGCACACAGATATGAAGGAAAATGTGTACAAAATGATCTGTTGTTCCTGTGGGTTAATATATATTTTTGTGTGTGCTCCTCAAGTCTGAACTGTGTGCAGCTGAATGAGGAGAGCAGCATGTTTCTGGCACAAGCTCTGAGGAATATCACCTTAATGCGCAGTTTCAGGTAAGAAACACAGTCTGCTGTGTTATAGTAGTTTGATTAGAGCTTGATGTAAACTCCCAATTAACAAGTATTAATATAATGATCACAGTAGTCTGTAAAGCTTTCACTCTGGGGACATTTAAAGATGTATTTATAATTCAAAAGCTGGCCTTTCCAAGTGACTTTGATGGCTAATAAAATGAAATGTGGCTTGCTGTTCATGACATAGTGTGCAGTATTTATTTAATAGCGACATGGAGCCAAGCCAGCATAAATATTCCAGGCAGATGTCTTTGACTTTACAGTCACACTGACACACTTTACACACACATACCCTGCAACACTCTCTAGTCTATTTACGATATCATGTCATGCATTTACTGCTGCTGCCAAAGGGGCT
Source organism: Dascyllus trimaculatus (assembly GCA_024666655.1). NCBI lineage: Eukaryota > Metazoa > Chordata > Actinopteri > Pomacentridae > Dascyllus > Dascyllus trimaculatus. The sequence goes on along the minus strand of CM045448.1, from coordinate 8,539,891 downwards.
GCTCCGCTGCTCACATTGCAGCCACTGTTGCTGCTGTTCATCATACCAGCTTGTCATCAGCTGTGTATGAACCTCATGATAAATTAGTAGAGTGTAATCTCTCGATTCCTCCTCCCCACGGGAGAAATTCATCCTTTATCATTCCCTGCTCTCTCGTAGTGCTAAGCTGCTAAGTGTTACTAATTGACAAGGCTCAATGTCATAACAGACACCAAATGTCAGTGTTGTTTATGTAGTATAGAAATACATATCATATTAGCATGGATATAATCCTTAACATATGAGATGTCTATTTATTTAACATTGCTAATCTTTTGTGTTCTAACAGTCACCTACAGGATGTCCAGGCCTAGTTCAATACTAATACTATCTTTACCCAGAAGCTCTGATTGCTTGGTTTAAAAGTCAATTTGATTTTATGTTTATGTTTGTGTGCCAGGCTGAATAATAGTTCAACAGCAATGGGACAATCAGAGGCTAACAGTGTGCTGGATCTCCTGGCAGCTATGGACGGACTCACACAAATACAGGAGATAGAGTGAGTTTTTCACACCGTACAGACCACCATACACACCAACCGTAAACATAGGTTGTCATTAGCAGTGTTGGTTCTGTTCTCTCTCTCAGGCTGGACGGCTGGAGGACGGCAGATGTAGGAATAGAACAGCTGACTAGACTTCTTCCTATCTGGACAGAGCTCAGGAAGATCAGGTAATGGATAACCAACTTGTCAGTGTCACTGTTGCTGTGTGTGTTCTAATTTTATTTATTCAAATTAAGCACATATAACATTGTGAATTGTTAACCTAATTATCTTTGATGTAAAGTTTGTAAAGTTGACCCCCACATACCTGAATTTCCAGTGTGTTTCCTTTGGGTTGTGTACATTCTTCACTTTCTTTAAAACAAATATGCCCACCATCCTTGTTAATATAGTCCTGTATATGTATAATAACAGTAATAGTAAGAACTTTGTTGCTTTTATAAACCCTTCTAAATGTTGCTTTACAAAAAAACAAACGTCAAAACAGACAAATAATGTAAGCAAAAACATATTTTTGGTAAATAAAAGACAAGCAGAGCCTTGGTTCAGCTGTAGAAAGAGTTTCTTAGATCACACAGCCAACTTTTCTTACATTTTCTCTTTTATTTTTTATTAAAGAAGCAAGTATCTGCTTTACACAAGAAATGACTTTGGGCAGAACAACTAATTGAAATATTAACAAAATCACAATATATATAAGTATAATATCATGGCCTTTTTTTTATAAAGGCAAAATATGTCAAAACATACCATCATAAATCAGTAACTGTGGTGATACTGAGACATTCCTGCCTATAAATGATATTCCTCAGATATAAGGGAATATGCAGCAAAAAACACATCCTCATTTTTTTGTTTGTTTCTTTTTTTTGGACAAAAAAATGCAAATATTACTTTTCCCACTAAAATTGTAACTCATATCACAATTGCAGTTTCTATTAAAATAATGTGATTTTTTTGCACCTCAATCAGCTCCGTCAAATATGACACAATAAACCAAGCTGAGAAGAGATTTATTCCAAGACATTTTCTTTTCCTAAACAGCTTCAGCTTTCCAGTAATGACCCGCTTTGACATTTTAATGCAAAATTTTAGAGGCCAGTTAAGCTGAACGTAAAGATCGTAGACCTGTGCTGCCTTTGGTCACACTCGTGTGAGGTGAAAGCCATTCAAGGCATACCAGCCATTTTATTGGACTATCACCACCTTTTTTTATGGGGCCCAGCTGCTCCCATGTGACAGCAGCTTCCTCCTCGCCACAGACTGACAGCCACAAAATGTCTCTTGACTCGGGAGTTTTGTGATACTGTTGCTGTATCTTCCTTTATTCGTTGTAGTTTATCACAGTGGTCAATGTGTGCAGATTCCTTCATGGATTTATCGTTGTCGTGTAGTTCACAGTGCAGAACCTAATTCCCAATTCAGATTTTTTTTTATTAAAATGTAATCTTTTTATGTTGATAATTCACATTTATGTATCCAGCTCTGGTGTAAACACTGTTAAGCTGCCACACATGCACAGATTTAACTGAAATGTTATTACCTTTGCAATTCACCAAGAAGCTGCTCCTTACAATTACTTCCTTACACTTTGGCTCAGACTGAAGCTTCCTCATTGCTGCCACCACATGCCTGAGAGGGTAGCAACATAAAGGAGGCGTTAAGACAACAAATGAAAAAGAAAATCATGTGTGGGGAGACTCTGCCCCTGCAACGTCTGCTGACTGAGACGCAGAGATAAAGTCAGAGGAAGGGCTTTTTAAAGCCACGTCAGGTGCAACTGCTGGGTCAGGAGCAGCTGGTGGTCGAGCTTCCTGAACTGAGCAACCGGAGCTGGCAGGTACACTGACGCACCAGAGGATTTAACACCCATTTAAGTAGAACAAATTAGTTAGCTCCTCGTCTCCACTGACCCGTCACTTTTGATGGTCTCCTCCATGTTCATTTTTAGATGTCATTGGTCAATGATGACGGACAAGTGTTAATAAATCACATGCCTGTAGATGAATAAACAAAGATCAGGTGTATATAAAGTCACAGAAAGGCAAGAAACCAATATACACCAATAAGCCGCAACATTAAAGCTACCTGCCTGCTATTGTGTTGGGACCCCTCATGCTGTAAAAACAGGGCTGTGGATATCGGACCTCTGTAAGTGTGCTGTGTCCTTTGGGTCCTGTGGTTTACAGGGTGGGGCATCTGTGGATTCGGCTTCTTCCAGCACATCAGGGATTAGAGTCTGGGGAGTTCAACCATCTTCAGTAGCAGTTTTTGTGGTGTAATGTGGTGCACTGTCCTGCTGGGGGAGACTGCAGCTGTCGGGGAGTGCAGCTGCCATGTGGATGGGCTGTGCTTGGTCTGCAGCAGTGTGTAGGTTGGTGGTAAAGTCACAACCACGTTATTGTGAGCTGCAAGATTTCCCAGCAAGATATTGTGACATCAAAGTTCATGTAGAATTTGAACATTTTCTGAGTTGTGTGATCAAAAAAGTCACCGCTATGTATGGTGCAACTTCAACTCAATAAAAAACTACTGATTTTATCTGTTTTGTTTTTGTGTTTGTGTGTCTGTTTATCCTCCAGTCTTTCAAAGAACCTTATCAGTGACCAATCAGGAGAGAAGCTGCTCGAGGCTTTGAGGAGCTGCCGTCACTTGGAGGAGCTGCAGTAAGGACACAGTGATGTTTTTTTATGTGATTCACTCTTGTAAATGCGTTTTTGGAATATCAGTGCAACTTTATTTTCTGTCAGAATGTAACACAGTGCTACTTGCACACATTTGGTCTGATAAACAGCAGATGGTAGCTTTAGCTTTAGTCCTCAAAATTGTGTCCTTTGCTGGGAAACGTATGATTTTTAGATTTGTTTCTCAATTTGGTTCAGTGCATTTGGTTAAAAAGAAGGGAGACAAATGGAAAAACACTATCTTGTGCTATTTTTTAGTTTTTATATCAGTACAGAATTCAAACTTCTGTTTCTGCTCTCTTTCAGTCTGTCCAGTAACGATCTTGGCGACCTCACTGCTGCCAAGATGGCCCTTGTTCTTCCATCACTAACACACCTCACTGTGTTAGAGTAAGCCTCACACATGTTAATTAAGTGCTCCTATTTACATTTACTTATTTTGACAGAGATGTTCTAAGGTTTATGTTCTTTGTGTTTTTGTTTTGTCTAGTATTTCAGAGAATCATATTGGATACGAGGGCTCACTTAGTCTGTCCAAAGCAATAATGTACACGAAGAACCTCAGGAAGATTCAGTAAGATTCATTTGCTCCTATTTTTTAGAGTATCAGCTAGATAACTAGACTTCACTGATTGTTTCTGCTTCTTGTTTGGTCTCTCAGCCTGACCTCTGTTGGGACTCCAGAGCTTTGTGCTGTCGCTGCCAGTCTGGCCCACTGTCCCCTCATACAGGATGTGGGGTAAGATTTTTACAGAACTACCATACTTTCAAAAAAAAGAGTAGTACAGTACATGTGGGTAATCACTATTTTATTTATTCGTTTTTTTAAAGCCGCACAGATGGCTCAGCTTGAGATTAAATTAAATTATACACCGATCAGCCACAACATTCTGACCACTGACAGGTGAAGTGAAAAACATTTATCATATTGGTACTATGTGGTGTTCTGATGGAAAACCTTGGATCTTAACATCCATGTTGATGAGACTTAGACACCCAAATAAACATTGTCCCACAACAAACACACTCCCTCATGCAAATGGAAATCCCAAATGTCACTGGATGAAAATGCACCCCACCACATGGAAACAACATCAAACAATCAGGAACATGTTGAGGAACATGACAATGGCCCAACATGTTGATTTGACCTCCAAACTTCCTACATCCCATTCTGATCAAGCATCAACAGGATGCAGTGGAACAAGTTTGATTGACAGAGGCCCCACTGCACAAGCCAGAGCACCCAAAGGATCCAGTGCCAACATCCTGGTTCCAGACCCCATAGGACACCCTGAGAGGTCCTCTTGTCCATGCCCAATGATTCAGAGCATTTTTGACCGCATAATGTTATGCCTGATCGGTGTATTTATGAGCTAAAGTTCAAATCTTGTCAAATCTGAAACTTCACTCTGGTTTAGAATGTAATCGTTGAGGGATTTCTTCCTTCACCGCCAGTTTAAATTAGTTTAATGTGCTGTGATGTGAAATACTGTTGTTGTTGAAGTGCTTCATGTTTAGCTTTAGCATGTACCTTTCAGTAGTGTTCATAATCGCAATGAAGTCTGAGGGCATCTGCCAAATTCCTGATCTGACTCTCAGACTTGATCTAAAGGCTAACAGGAAATTGTTAGTATGAAAATTTTGCTGCTTTCTCTCTTTAATTCTCATTTCTGACATAGTCTGGGGTGGAATAATTGCGGCGATGACGTGGCGCTGGAGCTGGCCAGAGTTTTGCCTTTTTGTCACGAGCTGACCCGGATAGAGTGAGTTTGAATAGTATTTACATAAACTCCCAAGCATTAGAGTTTCACAGTTTGCATCCATTTTCATGTTTCCAACTTGATTTTTCGCTGTCACTTTTCCGTATTCTCTGGTGCCCAGTTGCATCCTGATGTGACCAGCTGATTGTGTGTAATGTTCAGATCTCTTTGCACTGTGTTTAGGTTTAATTTTAATTGTCCATTTTTAATTTTCTGTAGCCTGGAGTCCAACAGTGTGACTGTTAGTGGGGTGGAGGGTCTGCTTAAAGCGTTGCAGTCCTGCCCTGCGCTACAGCTCATCAGGTAAACTTTCTCTCAATGAAGGCTACTTTCAGACGTACACTTTCTGCTCGCACCTTATTAATTTGTCATATTTTTAAAGAAATATCAACAATTAGAATATAACATTTTGCTCACAGATTGTGGAGGAACAAAGTGACCCTGAGTGAAGCCCAGAGGCTCAGTCAGACGGACAGGAGGCTGAATTTCTCTTCCACATAAGGTGATCCGTCCTGCTGGATGGAGCAGAAGTATCATTCCAGTTCATCGGCGTCTGCAGAGGTGAATCACAGCGAGGACACAGAATTGGTTCTGTTACAAACTTGAGTTATTTTTTTCTGCCTCTGCATGGATTTGTTGGTGCAGAATGCCTAAATTCCAAATTATACGTTGTAGAAATATCACCCGTTTGTTGAGCTTATTTAAATATTTGATTTTGCACTTGTTAACTTCTAGTCTCACAGCAGTAAACTGGTGTAATTAGCCAACAGTGTGTCACTGTCCCTTCAGCCTGGTGCCCAATTAATTAGCCTTTTTGATGGTCCATGCTGGGTGTGGAAATCACAAAGCTGGTGCGTTGTGAATATTACACATAAATGCATCATACAAATACTTTTCTGGAGAGCTTCTGGACCGAACACAGAGATGGCTGTCCTGATAATAGGCTGATTTAATGAGCAAAAAATAATACTGCAAATAAACTGTCTGTGTTGCTGTAAAATATAATCAATTAAAGCTTGTGAGATAAAGTTTGAAAACCTCAGGAAATACAATCTGAATGCTACGGAGCCTCCAAAGTATGAATACGTTTGAGAGCATGGCCAAAGTGGTAAAGCAGCTCGTTGAGTTTTCTTTCTTCATGCAGTTGTGCAGACTTCTGCCTGACAGACACAGCTGAGGGTGCACAGATAACAGCGTGCCTTTGTCAATGAGTCAGGGGAAACACAAGGGAACAGTTATTATGTGGTAATGCCAAACTCATTGCAAAATAACGCACAAGTAGTTTTTTTTCAGGAGGGCTCTGTAAAAATACATTGTGAATGATAGAAGTTATATGTATTTACTTTGGGCTTTTTACAAGTCATTAAAATAGGCATCAAGAGCAACTCATGTAATCACTGGAATAAAATTGTGAGCCCTGTGACTAAACTCTAAAGGTTCCAATGGGGAAGTTGTAGGAATATTTCACAGGGCTTAAAATTACAAAATTAGTGAAGTGATATTTTGTTTTCAGTGAGTATTTCCACCTACATTGCTCCTGTCTGCAAGAAACTTTAGGTGTGCAGGAGCTTTTACAATTAGCAAAGTGCATTTTACAATTACAACAGGCATCAAGAGCAACTCATGTAATCACAAAAACAAAATAGTGAGCCTTGTGAAATCACTAAACCCTAAAGGTTCCAATGGGGAAGTTGTAGGAATATTGCACAGGGCTTAAAATTACAAAATTACTGAAATGAAATTTTTGCGCAACTCAGTTAAACTTTTGCAAACCTGTGGACTCAGTGGACTCGACACACCTCAGACTGCTGTGAAGCGAGAGGCCGCGTTTTATTTACCTTGTTTCATGAAGCTTTCCCGTGAGAAAAAAAACAAACATTACTGTAACTATGCTGACTCTGAGAGAAAGAGTCACTTTGCACTGAGATGTGTTTACAACAATCCGAGGCCACATTACTGAAAACACAACAAATCACAAACACACAGAGAAAGAAGAGTTCATCTGCTCTCAAAATCATTCTAGGTTGTGGTCTCGATCAAAAACTGTGTATTTATTTCTGCTGTTCGTTCAGGAAAGAAAGTACTAATTATGTTTTTTTTAAAATATTTATTTAATTGTGCTTAAAACTGAGAGAAACATTTGACAAAGGTTCAATAATAAAAGGATTTGTGACACTGAATAAGAAATTGAGGACTGAACGTTCTGGTACAGCTCTCGCCAATATTTCTACAGTTTAGAACTGTGTCGACAAAATAATATTGTTCTCAAACCGATGCACCTTATTTTATTTCCTTTTTCTTAATGTGTTGTTGTTTATTGTTTGCATTTGTTTCAGTTGTATTGTGTTGTTTGCACAGTGGATTTGAACTCGCTCAGGCTGAAGCTTTTATGAAGCTTATCTGTTAAAAGCATTTTTAAGGTTTGTTTTTCAGGGTATGACTTGCGTTCTCACATGACACGTTGCCTGTATTCTTGACATTCAGTGCTTCGAACTTTCATTAAAATGTCGACTGAGAATTTAAAACATCCATCTTGAGTTTAAACCTTTATTTAGACTTTATCGCCTATTTGTTTTCTTTCTTCTACAGCTTTCTACGGATGATGAATGTTTCGCTTAAATAACTAAATGGAGCACAAACTCGCCAGTTTCTCTTTTAACAGGCTCTGTCATTGCTTTTGATAGTTGGGAGGTATAAGAGTGGAATAAAATCACAGATTCTGCTCTTTAAAAATCTACTAAACATGTTTATATACAGAATTCTATGCATGGAGCACAAAATGCTAATTCTTGGTGTCAAAAATCGACAATTAAAAAGTAAGTGTGACATATTTTGGTGTTTTATGAAGTCTAGTAAATAAATTAAGCCAACTTTTTTCCTCCTGCACTGTCAATTTCCTTGAAATATACCATTGGAAATACAACGTTTTGGTCTGAGAAACCTTTTACCTGACTGTAAAGACTAAAAAGTTCTATTTCCAATGTGTATTAAAAGTTAGTTGACATTGTGTGGGAGTTTTCTCTTCTGTTTTTAGTTAATATTTCCACCCATATTGCTGCTTATCTACACAAAACTGTTTACAATTAGCAAAGCACGTTTTATAACTCACTCTGGTTTCATTCTAACCAGCTGAAGTAGCAGCTGAGCCAGTGAGTAGAACGTGTTTATTTATGTTCACATGGCGCCCTCTTCTGGTGAATATTGGTGGTGCAAATGTGTTGCAGTTTCAGCTCCTTGTGAGGACGCGAGGCTGCACATTAACAGGAAACAAACTACACACAGTAATCCTTGTTTTAAAACAGTAAAAAAAGCAGTAAAACCTCAGAGTCTGACATTTTAGACATGATGTTTTGATGAGCTACAGCTGGTAAATCAAAGGTGTAAATAATCAAATTAACGATGACTGAAGTCCATTTAGCTGCTTCAGTCATCGTTCATGTTGTCAGTAACACCTGTGATGTCTACAAGGAGGAAAATCGGTGACTGCAGCAGGTAATGTGCTGTGGTGAAAAAAGGGATGAAGATCTTGTAAAAATACTTTATTCCAAATAGAATTTTGCATTCAATAGTTTACTGAGGTCAAAGTAAGTATTATCAAAGTGTGCAGCACAAAGATGGTCCCTGTGTTCTCATTATTGTATCATGATTACTGATGCATTTGCTTGTAAACTGCATGTTAATGTGAATTTTCACGTTGTGTATAATATTGAATGTATTGGTAAATTCTTCATGTTTTAATCTGTAAATACTCACATTCCCTTACACAGGGGATGGTAGGTGAGCTGGTGTGCTCGAGCTGCAGCAAAAAACTTAAATATGTAACTTTTATACACAGAGTTGAGTTTGTAGGGGATTAATCAACAACCAGAGAGGGACTTTATCACTTTATACCATCGAAAAAGACGCTGCAGTGCGCTGAAAGGTAAACAAACCTGGGCCCTGATGTCTGTAATAACCACAAGAAAGGGCCAGGTGAAGAAAAAACTGTCATAATAAACTTTAAAGTCTCTCTTTGGTTGTCGATTTAACTCTTAAAAACTCATCTCAGCGTATCAAGTTGCATGAAATTAATTAAATAACTTCCTGCCTTAAAATGGCTTGGATGTAACTCTACACTGCTGCTGCCTCGAGCACACCAGCTCACCTGAGACTCTTCTAAAACACTGTAAAACAACTCTAAGCTACACAGTGGCAAATTGTACTATTGGAATAATTCAGACGTGCATGTTCTGATTCTGAATAAGAATGATGATTAGGAAAGTCTGCAAGTTGACGAGATTATTATACATGAAACCCAGGAAGTCTGAATGTGTGTTTTGGAGAGTTTTAAGGTGGAAATCCTCAGTCTTGATTGCTTATTTCACTCTTCATATGTCTTACAGCCTATAAAAACCACCTTATGGACCTGTTAACAAGGTTTAAAAAAACTTAATTTCCACTAGAGGTGTTCTTTAAAGTAGTTTATTTTATTTTTCATAGGGAGACCGTGGCTCAGGTTGTCGAGTGGGTTGTCCACCACAGTGTCCTTGGGCAAGACGCTGAACCCTAAGTTGCTCCCGATGGTAGGCAGGCACCTTGCATGGCAGCTCTGTCACCATTGGTGTGTGTGTGTGTGAATACCACTAAGGTAAAAAGGGGCTATGTAAGTGCAGACCATTTATATTAATTCTAAAACAGCCAGAATGTGATGCAAAAATACAAATTTAAAGACTGCCAAGGTTTTGAAAAACAACGTCTTGTCACGTACACGCAATAAAATAATATACGAATAATAATATTAATGGAACACTTCAGGCGGAAGTGCATCATTTCCGCTTGACAGTAGCGCCTTTATTTTGACAGCAAACTCACCGTACTTCCGGTGCTATCTAAACCCTGTGAGCTTGACGTCGCTCGGTCCGTCAGTGGCGCTGGGCGCAGAGAGCTCAGTCCGGGCTGCGAGGATGGTTTACCTCCACACACTGTTGCGCCTTCTTCCAGGATTCTCGGGTTGAAACAAAAAAAAAATGCCACTTTTCACTCCTTTGTAGGGAAAAGAAGTGGCTTTTTTACACATAAGAAAATCCTCTCCACTGTGCGCAGTAATTAAAGAATTAATCAAGTGAGAAGCGGCTGAGAAGTTGGTCGTCATTTACTGAGGTGAGTCACATTTTGTTCCTTGTTGGATGCACGTTTTTGTGGAACATTTGTCTCCTGCAGAAATGACAATAAAGAGGCTGTTTGGAAATGCATGCAGGGAGGTTATCATAGGAAACATGCAGAGGTGCGTTTGTGCCTGAAGCACAGTTTGCATGTATTTGAAGTTTTAAGTTTATTACTCTTATTACTTTGTCACTAATAAGTGATTGTGGACGTGTTTTATTTCACCTCCCTGTTAGGTTCTGCTGCTTCCTCCTCCTCCTCCTCCTCCTCCTGCAGAAAGGTGTGGATGTGCGTGTGACTGGGGTCTTCAGCAGGGTCAGTGCAACCACACACCTGGATGCTTGTTTTATGTATAAATATAGGATGCATTTTTTCTAGTGATGCACTCAGACGCAAAGTGCAGCCAAAAGCGATGCATTGTTGTCTTAAAAGCGGCTCTAGGGTTGTTTTGCTGCCTTTTTTTCTGCCTCCAATCACACACAAAGCACAAAAACATGCCAGCAAATCTCTCAAAATCAGAAAACAGCATCTCCAGTGCATTCAAACATGATTTATACAGCCACATTTCACTCTGTTGTTATTATTTAGCTTCTTGCAATGCATTTTTTCTCCATTTTATCCATGGAATTCTTTATCATGTTTATCAGTCAAACCATGCGAGGGATGCAGCAGGTGTCTGCAGAAAGCTGGGGCTTATCTGGCTGTCTGCTCAGGACTAAATATATATTCAGCAGAGTGAATGACAACAAGTGAATGGATGAGTGAGTAAAAGTACCTCCAGCCAGTCACAACAAGCTTCTCTGTTTTTTTTTTGGCCACATCTGAATGATGAAGTCAGTGAATGGAGCTGGTTATTTATCATAGCAGGGTGACATCACGGCGGCTGAACGAGGAGGAGCACGCTGGTTATGACACGTTAGTCTCTTAGCAACAGACAGCATCCTTTTAGCACGCCGCCGTGAGAACAAAACCAGCTTCATGGACGCAGTGTGTGTTTGTTTGTGGGGTTGTCAGTGGCAGCATTTTTACTCCTCTAAAGAAGTGTTTCAGGACATGCATGCATGTGTGTGTCGTGCTTCATTTTTGGGGTTTTGCTGTGGCTTTGATCCGCTATCAGGGTCTTTGTAATTGATTTTCAGAGCTGTGACCCAAACCACAGGTCATCCAGCATGCTTTTTCTATTTATGTGGATGACAGAACCACAGTTGGCATCCTATAATTTAAAGTTTATTGGTTACTTCTGTACCTTTTTCCATTCAAGAAACACTCAAATGTTTAATAAACTCCCTCGCAGCTTTATTTCTGCCTGGCAACAAGGTGCAACAAGACAACCCAGCATCTTTATTTTCTCTCCGGTAATTTATGATTCTGTCAGCCGGCAGTGTGAGACCAACACCGGCTCCTGTAAAGTGTCGGAGTTGCGTAAGGCCTCCGAACGAGAAGCTGGCTGCGTGTTTTCCTGGACTCCGGCCATCAGTGAGCCTCCAACAACCGCCTATAGTTCATTTCACACTTTCTTTTACGTTGTAGTAAGTAGTCGGGACATTGGAAGGTATTTTTGGGGCTGACGTTGGCCACAGGTTGGAGAAGGTGTTGATATTTTGGTGAAGCTCATTGCGGCATTGTTCAAGATTTTTAACACAACATTTATTTTGGTCTTTTTAAGCCGTAATTATAAACTGGAAGTGACGCATGCAACTAAGCTGTTTTATCACGTTTCTGCGTTTGCGCTAAGCCTCAAAATCAAAATTTGCACTCATGCATTTGGCATAACGCAAAAGCTGCAAATCAGAATATTCATTTGGGTTTAAACAGTGCTGCTCCATCATGTGTTTTACACCTATTACACACTGAATATTTAAAAAGTTACATCACAAATCAAATCATCAAATGTGTCAGAAACATTGCAGTTAGATATGTTTCCCACATACCTCTACCCTTGTTTGCATTGTGTCATCTATTAATATAATACTCAATTTATTAGCAGCTCTCTATAAGCAAATATGACAGTTATCATATCATATCATATTTGACAGTTATCTTAATGACAAATTCAACATCTGGAGTGTTGTTTGGTTGAAAGACAGCATTTAAAGGCATCGCATGTGGCTTTTAGATATCCTAAATGGCATTTCTCTCTATTTTCTTACACTTTATGCACAAAACAATCAAGAAAATAGTCAGAGGAATTACTGAATGATGTAAACGACAAAAAAAAACTTGCAAAATTGTACAACTAGCTCGATAAAGATCCTTATTTTATGCTATTAAAAAACCTTCAGTCAAATCAGAGATGGACAAGCAGAAGTTGTTCCAAAGATTTGATGATTTCAGATGGAATAAAAAATGTAAAAATTGTAATAATTGAAACCCTGATGACTTGGTAGTGACCAAAATGTCAACTTCAGATGTCAAGATGTCTCCGAAAACCCAAAGAGATTCAACTCACTGCGATGAAAAGACGAAGAAAAGCAGTAGATTCTCTCATTCGAGGAGCTAAAGCTGACAGTGTTTGCCTTTTTCTTCCACTAGTTTTATTTGAAACAATCAGCTGGTGATTATATTCCTCTTGATCTACTAATTGGCTAATTGTTTTCTGTCTTTTGTGCAGCGAAAAATGTCCAATAGATACGTTAGGACAGCGTTTTGTCGAAATATTAACCGGTTCTCAGGTTGACATTTGTGGTTCTGAGTGAACTAGAATTTGTCTCTCAACTTGAATCTTTAGCTTGATTGATTTATCTGATGTTTAAATGTCTGAGTAAGTAGCTGCTGGAATAACTGCGCTCCCATTAGCCTCAGCTGTGCCTTGTGTTTAGTTTTAATCAGCAAATATTAGCGAATATGACATATTGATGTTAGCTAAAAGCACCACTCTGCAAAGTTGCACAGAGCAAGTCTTCATCTTTATGTTGAGCAGTTTAGCTGAGCTTATTCTTCATTATCTAACAAATATATGTATTTCTCCTGATGGGGTTTTGTCTCTAGAGGTCAAAAAATCGAACTGAACTGTTAGCGCTATCGGACGGCATCTGTTCATGTACTAAACTTATGTTTATTCCACTCATTCCTCCGTGTTTCCTCCCCTCAGGCTGCTCAGCTGTGACCTCAGACCATGGCCTACACTTTAGGCTCGGCTCCGGACGGCCAGGCTCGCGTCGGACCCCAGCACTGCGTCACTCGGGTGGAGCTGTCCGTCACCGCCACCAGCCTGCTGGACCGAGATGTAGCCTCCAAGTCGGACCCGTTCTGCGTCCTCTTCCATGAAGTGGACGGAAACTGGGTGGAGGTAGGAGCGGGGTGGAGGGGAACACTGATACGAGGTGGATGAGAGACGCTATAGAGGCATGTTTTGTTCTGGTGAGGCAGGTGGAAGATGGTGGAGAACCAGTGAAGAGTGAAATGGCAGATTGTGGAGGAGAGTTGATGTATTTGGATCATAAGCAGTCGAACCCATTTGTGGTGCTTCTCCACGCTGTGTGTTTCGACTGCAGGGAGGTGGAGGGAAGGGGATAAGAGGGAAATAAAAAGACGGTGGAAGGGAGATGGAAGATTTGAATAAGTGTTAGAAGTGCTTTCAAGGTTACATCCACCGTGTTGGCTCTCTGAGCAAAGCACAAACACCAGAGGAGTTTGTTTGTAGTCTGCTTTGTTGTGCAGGCAGCGGCCTATAGGTTGTGAGCCAGATCCAAACTCATGACGTCTCGGCCATCTGGCGTCAGCCACGACATGCTGAGCCCAACAGAAACATTCCTGAGCTTTATTCTAGTGTTATGAAGACTGTCGACCTGGTTAAAGGCTCCATGAGAGGCACAGCTTTCCACAAGTGGACCTGTTGTTTCTACTGATTTGTTTTAACTCTCTGAACCTCAGACATGTTTTGTAGCAGTTTTACTCACTGTGGATTAATTTTTGACTGCAAAATAAAGTCCTCACCTTTATGGAAACAACACAACCATGACTAGAAGTAGAGAGAGCTCAAATTTGTCTTTTGTTCAGTGTTAAACAGTTAAAATTACATAAATCATGAAAAAAGGTACACAAAAGTTGAATTTTTTTGATTATTTGTTTGATAAAAATTTAGGAAAAAGTGGAATCAACATGTCCAACATTTTTCCACAGGTGCTACCCATCCTGGAAAAAAGGCAGCTCTACATTCTACACATATTTTACTATCTGAATTTTTACAAACTATACAAACTCAACAAACAATGTTTCTCACACGTCAACTCTAGAAAGATTTCACCATGCTGAATGTATCGTCCAACAACATGCTGCTCTGTTTATCTATTTTGAGCCACGACAAAATAGATAAACAGAAATTGCAGTTTCTCCTCTTTGTCTCCATACTTGTGTCCTCTCTGCTCTGTGTAAACACTGCCTGCAGTTCAGCCAAATAGTGAATTTTTCTCACGTGGCTGTTGGTCACAGCTGAGACAGTCGTGGTTTTGCCAAGTAGTGCCGAATTTATTTATTTATTTATTTATTTTACAGAATCTGGTGCAAATGGACTATTTTTGGTGAATTTCTAAACTAGACATGTAGAATAAAGTGACTTTAATGAACAAATATCACAAGTTTAAGCCAATATTTGGTTCATTCTCTCGATGGAGCTGCATGTTAGAGTAGTTCAATGATCATAGGAGAAGTTGGTATTAGTAAGGGGATTGGACATTTAAAGTGGTCTTAAATCACTTTAAATAGTTTGTACCATCAAACACAAACTCTGTACAAAATGTGCCTTTAGGACCTGTTGCTTATATTTACAAAGATATTGCATTTTGGCACCATTTGTTGGGAAAAAAATAGAGATTTATGAGGAAACAGACGGTCGTTTTTGCTTTCAAAGTGTTTTTGCTGCATTCACATCACAGTATGCCGATGGATGATTCCAGTGTTTGCATCTGGTTTACTTCACATGAAAAGTCAATAGTCTTGCCACCATAAAAATCCTTTAAAATGACAGTATTGATGGTTTAATTACCTCTAATGATGGACTTTGGCTGATGGCATCATTGCTTTCGTGGTGTTAAGGTGCTTTAGAGATCCATAGTTGTAATTAGGACTTTCAACTCAGAAGTTGGAAAATGGTGGAACAGAGGCAGCAAATCAAACTACACCCCTCTGGTAAAGACTCATAGGTGATTTGAATTATTTACTCTGACTGGTCGTCCTGGTTGGACTGTGTTACAACGAGCAAGCAGGGCTTAGTTTTGTTGCACATTTTATCATTCTTATTGGTTCACAGAGTCCAGTAGAATCCAGCAGCATCAAATTATTAACTCACCTTAAACCAGAGCAGAGATGATAACATCTGGATGGGCTTTGTAGACAGGCTTTTTGGAATAACTTCCCTCAGAAATGCTGAAACGTAAACACCTATAGTACAGTAAACTGCCATGGTTTCTAGGAAGCACCAGACGTTCTCATTGGTTCGTGCTGATGAGTGAAAGCATGAAGTTACTGGTTCGAAATCTGCCGGCTACCTGCTAACTGGAGGGACCTGGAGGGACAGGATTTAAAACTGTAACATTTTACAGTTTATTCAAATGGAAATGCTGCTCAAAGAGGCAAAATTAACCCACACATTTGTTAGAGGAAGAGTTCAACTCTGGTTAACTTTGCAGATCAGCAGAGTCTTGACAGGGTGAAACTTTGAGGGGACAGAAAGCTGGAATATCCAAAATAATGGAGGCTTATTTTCTACTAAAAGTGCTTTACCAAATTATGAGACAAGACTTGAAGGTACAAATACACTGATGAGGGAGAACATTGTGACCACCTAATACTGTGTTGGTCTCCCTTATTTGGTCTAAAATGTTCTGAACCATTGGGCATGGACAAGAGGACCTCTCAGGGTGTCCTATGGGGTCT
>CM045448.1:8511506-8523784 GCA_024666655.1 Dascyllus trimaculatus | reverse complement strand
GTCGATGGGGTAGGGGGGAGAGTGTGAGAGTGAGGAGGTGTGATGGAGGGCGATGAGAAGAGGGTGAGGATGGGGGAGAAATCAAAAGTGGAAGAGGAGAAACAAGAGGAAGGTGGAGGAAAGCGAATGAATGAATGAATGAATGAAGCCGTCATGGAAAAAAGTATCATAGCAGCCAAAATGTGGTGTTGGAGAGGCTCAGATTCGTGCACGGAAATGTAAATGACGTGGCAGCAGACTAGTGGGGCTATTCTCTAAATCCTGTGATTATTTTTTCTCACTCCAAACTCCACAAATCCTAATGCTAATCTCTCCAGTGCTATGAACTGCAGATACAAGCGAGAGCTCACTTGAAGCAGGGAGGTTTAAAACCACACATCCTTTACCATGAAGTAACTTCATCTACTGGACATATTTTTAACATTCCTGCTTAATGATGCACATTTAAATTTAGCCAAATGATGTCCTGAGTTTCTCATCTTACTCCTTTTTGGTTTACAAATTAAAAAGATAAATGAATCTGAATCGGAGCTACGTTACTGCAGACGCATCCGTATCTGTGTAAACTAGTTTAAACCACACGAGAGGACAAAATGCTCCACTCAGCAAGTATCTGGGTCACAATTTTGGGAACCATGTCAAGATTGTTTGTTTGTTTATTCACCAAATTTGCTGATATGTCATAATCTGATTTTCAAAGAAACTATCAAATATTTATAATCAGCATTGACCTGAAAATCCAGTATAATTAAATGTCAAGTTAAAGGTGATCTCTGGTGTGTTGAAGCTCTAATTTGGTTAGTTGGCTGGGTGGGTGGCTGGTTGGTTGGTTGGTTGGTTGGTTGGTTGGTTGGTTGGTTGGTTGGTTGGTCAGTTGGTGGGCTGGTTGGTTGGTGGGCTGGTTGGTTGTTTGGTTGGTTGGTTGGTTGGTAGGCTGGTTGCTTGGTTGCTTGGTTGTTTGGTGGGCTGGTTGGTTGGTTGGTTGGTTGGTCAGTTGGTGGGCTGGTTGGTTGGTTGGTTGGTTGTTTGGTGGGCTGGTTGGTTGCTTGGTTGGTTGCTTGGTTGGTAGGCTGGTTGCTTGGTTGCTTGGTTGTTTGGTAGGCTGGTTGGTTGGTTGGTTGGTTGGTCAGTTGGTGGGCTGGTTGGTTGGTTGGTTGGTTGGTTGGTTGGTCAGTTGGTGGGCTGGTTGGTTGGTTGGTTGGTTGGTTGGTGGGCTGGTTGGTTGTTTGGTTGGTTGGTTGGTTGGTAGGCTGGTTGCTTGGTTGCTTGGTTGTTTGGTAGGCTGGTTGGTTGGTTGGTTGGTTGGTTGGTTGGTTGGTTGGTTGGTTGGTTGGTCAGTTGGTGGGCTGGTTGGTTGGTGGGCTGGTTGGTTGTTTGGTTGGTTGGTTGGTTGGTAGGCTGGTTGCTTGGTTGCTTGGTTGTTTGGTGGGCTGGTTGGTTGGTTGGTTGGTTGGTCAGTTGGTGGGCTGGTTGGTTGGTTGGTTGGTTGTTTGGTGGGCTGGTTGGTTGCTTGGTTGGTTGCTTGGTTGGTAGGCTGGTTGCTTGGTTGCTTGGTTGTTTGGTAGGCTGGTTGGTTGGTTGGTTGGTTGGTCAGTTGGTGGGCTGGTTGGTTGGTTGGTTGGTTGGTTGGTTGGTCAGTTGGTGGGCTGGTTGGTTGGTTGGTTGGTTGGTTGGTGGGCTGGTTGGTTGTTTGGTTGGTTGGTTGGTTGGTAGGCTGGTTGCTTGGTTGCTTGGTTGTTTGGTAGGCTGGTTGGTTGGTTGGTTGGTTGGTCAGTTGGTGGGCTGGTTGGTTGGTTGGTTGGTTGGTTGTTTGGTGGGCTGGTTGGTTGCTTGGTTGGTTGGTTGCTTGGTTGGTAGGCTGGTTGGTTGGTTGCTTGGTTGTTTGGTGGGCTGGTTGGTTGGTTGGTTGGTTGGTCAGTTGGTGGGCTGGTTGGTTGTTTGGTTGGTTGGTTGTTTGGTGGGCTGGTTGGTTGTTTGGTTGGTTGCTTGGTTGGTTGGTGGGCTGGTTGCTTGGTTGTTTGGTGTGCTGGTCCCTTGCTTGCTTGCTTGCTTGGTGGGCTGGTTGGTTGGTTGGTTGGTTGGATGGATGGATGGATGGATGGATGGATGGATGGATGGATGGATGGATGGATGGATGGATGGATGGATAGATATTCATCCCACTGGGTAACAATCAAGGTATTCAGTAGCTCACACATGTTACGATCAAGAAAGATAAGGAAGCCAATGTGGAAAAGAACCTGCAATAAACGTGCAGAAACATTCTGGTTAAAAATAATAATAACACAAGCATAAAATTGACATTTGATCATCATTTTCTTCATGTAAACACAAATATTGCACCTTTAAATCCATAAAATTAGAACAAGGATCTCAGATTAGATGCCAAACATAAGAATGTTCTTACTATAGACAGTGACGCTCTCCTTGAAGTGTGTGGTGTCTAAACATCTAAAGATCTCTCTAAGGCCTTCAGAAAAAAAGGCTGTGGATGGCTCTGAGTCTGGCAAAGGCTTTAAAAAGATCTCAGAATGATCTGAAACCAGTTGTTCCACTGTTTGGAGATCTTCCACTAGTGGTGTAGATTTGAAATGACCCCTGGTTTGTCCAGGACCTGCTCGTTTGATGCAAAAAAAGTCTCGAAGAACACAAAAATGTCATGAAAGAATCTGCAGGTAACTCTGCAACTACAGGCGTCAAAGTTCTGACCTACAATCTTACAGAGGACATTAGAACCAAGCTTTTATTTGCCTTTTCATCGCAGGCAAAGATCAGTCCTTTTGAAATAATGTGCTCTGGACAGATGAGTCAAAGATAGAGTTGTTTAGCAGAAGAACCTCACACCAGCCATGAGTCATGGTGGTGGAAGTGTTCTGGTTCTGGTTCTGGTTGCTTCCCTGCTTTAGGCACCAGGCAACTTGCAGATTCAACTACGAAATCTGCATCAGAAGAAAGAAATGTGAGGCCAAACTGCAAGTGAACCTTTAAAAAGGGATAAAGACCCAACCACATGAGCAAATCCACCAAGGAATGGCTCAGAAAGAAGGAATGGAGACCTAGTTGAAGGTTGAATGAAATATTTGCAGACAGTTCATGCCAGAAAGTCCTCAAACGAAGGAAAAGTGGTCAAAAATTTCAGCAGGCCAGTGTTAGAGATGGTGGATAATCATGCAAAACACCTACGAGAAGTTATTCCTGCTAAAGGAGGTAAAAGTTAGTTTCTGAGGCCAAAGGTGTCGTTACTGTTTCCACAGTGGAATCTAACATTTGGCTCAATAAATGATCCAGAAAGCTCCTAAGGCTGCAAAAACTAAGTCGATTGCTTAGAAGTTGATGCTAAAATGAGTTTTCTCACTTGATTTGTTACCTCAGTAAACATTTTCCAAGTGAGTTTATGGTGTCACTTCATAGTTTTAGGTCTCCTTCAATACAGCATAAAGTTCATTTAGTGAATTATGGTCCCATTTAGAGTAAAACAGAGGATGAAGAAGGCTATACTGACAGTGCCTGCAGAATCCAGTTTAGTTCCAGTTGCATTCATTCCTCGCTGATGAATCTGGGAAATGAAGGAATTTTGCATGGTAGAGTGGTTAAATATTTAATGGCAGAGATGGTGGACAACCATACAAAACACATACAACACCTTATTTCTGTTAAAGGAGGCAAATGTAGCTGCTGAGGACAATGGTGTAGTCAGTGGAATCTAACATCTGGCTCAATAAATGATTCAAAAAGGCCAATTTTCATCGTGGTGGTGGGAAAGAAAAAACAAATTTCCAGAAGAACCATTTTCAGAAGCAGCTGTTTCCAGCGAAAGACGCTCCCACAAACCCACACCATCCAACCTGCTCGGCTCCAAACGGCAAAGTTAGCAACCAGACAGTGAAGACAACACGCTAAAAGGCAGATATTTCCCTCAGGTGTTGGTGGTAAACAAACCGGAGCTAAGAAGGAAAGCAAGTGTTGGAACTAAGCCATCAGCTGCACACAGACTGGACTCCAAAGTGTTGCCCTGCATCTATTAAACGTGTAAATAAGCAGCTGTTGTGAAGTTTTCATGCCCGATAAAAACATATAATTTGCGTGTAAAGCTGAAGCATAGAGGCACCTGCAGGCCGACGGTGTTTTGCTTGTTTTTGTGCTGCAGGTTTGTCCGACTGATTGCTTTTTTTTCCTCTGATGTTTGGGTCTTTGAAACCTCTCGGGTTCGTCTCATTGATTCGGCCTCGTAGCGCCGAGCTCTGGGGGTCTCTGTGTTTTCCTGAACGCCACAAAGAACACAGAACCTCCACTCGTTTTATTCACGCTGCTCATTAGCAGGTTTTTTTTTAATACCAAGTGCACATTCAGCTCACACATGATTACTATAGATAGCCAGAGAAGTCCTTTTATCAGTAGAAAATAAGCTACAGATCTTTAAAAACATCACATCCAGGCGTCCTCGATCACGTTCTCTTTAGACAGTTTTTTTCAGTTTCATGAGTAGAACAACTTTTCAGTCAATAACCAGTAATCCTTAATAGTTGCCAAAACTATAGGAGCTGACCAATGTGCTTTTTTTGAGTTTGTTTTTTGGGGGTTTTGTTGCAGGGCTGACACCAAATATTAGTAATCAAGCACAATAGATATGTGGAGTTGAACATCTTGGTGTCAAAATTTATAACAACACAAATTCCAACACATAACTTTTGAAATGCCCTTTCCTCCCCTCATGTGCTCTCTCTAAGCCTTTATCCTAAATAATTCCCAGTAGGGTTTTTCGTCAGTATTACTAATCAAGGATAACTTTGGATATTTTGGGCTGATAAACGTTTGCAGTAAAAGTGAAAATCTTAGTCTCGAAATGTAGAAGAACACAAACTCCAACACAAAATGTCGCGTTTTTCCTGTGTTTAATTACAAAAAAGAACTTGACAGCATTCGTCCTTTAATGTTACTTGTGGCGTGTTACCAAGTTATTTGTTAGTTCTGTGGGCTGGACTGAATCAGAGCCATACTAGCACACTTTTACATTCATTTAATTTTACGGGAAATCAATAAAAAAGTTTTTAAAAAAACTTGCAGATTATCGGAAAAATGCTGAATACCGGATTTGATAATCGGCTAGGTCAATGATCAGCCGACTTTGGGTTAATAACAGGTAGAAGTTAACCAATGTGTTTTTGTAGGACTTATACCAAGTTTTAGTAATCAAGCACAACTTTGGATATTTGAAAATGATACACATTTGCAGTAGAAGGGAAAATCTTGGCGTCAAAATGTAGAAAACAGCACAAAATGTCATTAAAATGCCTTTTTAATTCATGCTTTTTATGTGTTCTATTAAAAAGGAACTTTGCAGCATTAATCCTTGAGTGTTACTCATGAAGTGTAACCAAGTGAAGTTTCATTTTATGGAAAATCTGTTTTAAAAATACCAAAACCGATTATAGGAAAATGCTGAACACTATCAGATCTGATAATCAGCTGGATTTTAACTCCTTGCACTGGTTTAGGATTATAATTAGTTCTTTTTGTGTGAAATATGCAGCTCTGGGTGTGTCCACGTTTGCATTCTGGGACATAGTGAGACTCGGAAACCCTGGTTGTAGTTATTGAATTTATCGCCAGCTTTTCGATTTAGTGAAGCCAGAAAGCGAAAAGATAACCTGGCTATGTTGAACCAGCTTCATAGCAGAGGCCCCAGACAACCTTAAATAACTCCTAAAACAGTCAGCACTGGAAAATATTGGGCTTGAAACGGATGTGGCACAGTACAGGACGCTACTTAAGCCACCTATCACAGCCTTAAACTACTTGCATTGTTGCTTGTATGGTTTAATTTGTAGCAGAGAGCACATTTTCCTCTGTCTAAAACTCTTTCAGCGACCTGTTCTGTCGGTTTTCTGATGGTAAACGTGGACGGATTTAAAGAAAAGAGAGCTGCAGGTGTCTGATTTGGGCACTTCAGCAGCAGTCAGCGTCAAAGTGCTTCATCTCAAAAAGTCATAGCACTGAAAGCAAATCTGCACTTTGACATGCAGGTAGAGATCAGGTCTTTTTATTTAAATCTGCCACAGTAAGAGAAGACACATTTGGTCAATCTAAAATACGACAACATCAAGTGTGAGGTGTCGTGCTGGGCGCCTGTGAGTCAGCAGATGTAATTCAGTTCCAGGTTGTTCACATTTCACGGCTGCCGTCTCCATTACTGTCATCGCATCGAGCCTCCAAAGTGCCTTTTATACCCGCTGCAGCTGAAGAGCGGCGACGGGCTAGACGTGCGCTGACCTCCTCTAACGGTGCATTAACATACTATGTGTCCCGGCTGAGTCAGGATGCAGAGCAGCAGAGCGTTAGTCATCCGACCACCTGGTTCAACAGAGTCAGAGCAAAGAAGTCGACTCTCCCACTCATTCTGTCTGTCTGGGTCCGTCTGGGATATTCTCTGGGGCCACGAGAACGCAACTGGAAACACGAATGACTGAGATGCGAAGGGACACTTGCATTTGATGAAGAAATATCAGGCATCAACTCGACTGGGCCTTGTGGCCTTTCGTAGCTCTGTGTTTTGATTTGAGGCCATGTTTAACCTTTCAAACCTGCAGGACGTCGCTGATTTCAGCTGAAAAACAAGAAAAGCAGAGTTGCTGGACTTTACGAGTTTAGCACCAAAGGCGCACGAGCAGAGTTGGTGATATTTTTAGCCACTTTAGCAACATGGCTGTAGGGACGGCAGGTCAGTAAACCACCACAATATCTTAGAAACTAGTGAATGGGTTGTCTTTACATTATATGCAGGCATTCATGGGGCTCAGAGGATGAATCAGGTCGAATTTTCAGCTTGTCCAACAGGTTTATGACTTGGAAAGCTAATGGCATTCCCATTAGCTTCAGCTAAACTTTCCATGCTAATATGGTCATAATGCTATAAAGTCATAGATATAAAACACATAGATAGACTTTACTGGCTTTACTTTATTGCAGTGATTAGACATCGTGGATTGGTGCAGGACTTGTTAAACTTAACACATTTTCCATCTGTTGTAAATGCCCCATACCACAATTATTAATCTTTTGTCGACAGTAACTGTAATCCATCCATCCATCCATCCATTATCTATACACCGCTTAATCCTCTGTAGGGTTGTCAGAGGACTGGAGCCTATCCCAGCCTACTCAGGGCGAAGACATGGGGCCACCCTGGACAGGTCGCCAGTCTATCACAGGGCTACACATAGAGACAGACAACATAACACACTCTCATTCACACCTACGGACAATTTAGAATCATCAGTCATCAACCTCAGCATATTTTTGGAACATGCAAACTCCACACAGAAAGATCCCAGGCGTCCTAACCGGGACGTGAACCGGGGATCTTCTAGCTGTGAGGCGACGCTGCTAACCACCGAGCCACCGTGCAGCCCTGTCAAAAAGATAGCTTCTAAAAAAGACACAGTTCCAATAAACACTAGTATTCCAAGATTACATGCATACATTTCCAGCAGGCTTCACATAAATGTTCTAGTTACATTTCCAGTAATTTATTTTTCTGTCTTTGGATTTGTTTGGTTTCTCTCCATAATATATTGAACGGTCTTGCCCTTACTGTGTGAAGTTTCCCGAAGAATCGACGCTATATTATTAAAATTAAATTGAACTGAAATTGAAAATGGACACTTTACATTTACTTTGTTATCTCACTTTCTAATAAACCACTCTTATGGTTTTGTTATTTCAATCAAAATGCTGTTTTTGAACCAGTTAGCTCAACTTAGCACAGCATTGATCGTCACTTTAATTCACTTGGTTCAGCTTAATAGAGAAATTACTCACTGTGTTCTTTTGCCAAACTCTCCATCGCGTCCGACACCTTTTTTCTGAAGGCCTCAGAGAGCTTTTCAGATCCTGGAACCATGACAGAAAACACTTCAGCAACAAAGAGAACAGCGGACCTGGGAAGGTTCTAATCGCTGGCGCTAATGGATGTGAAGATGCTGGAATGTGGCTGACCTGCTTTTATATCCGTTTCAAATATGTAAGAGAACAAAGTGCCAAGTTAGCGTGTCATTGGTTTGAGTTTATCCCCTTCATCTGCGGGCACATTTTCCCATGATCAGCCTCTTAGCTCCATCACTGGCTGGATTTTGCCCATATCGTGTTTCCTCAGCCGAGGTGGAGAGAAATGAATTTGTGTTTAAACGAGTAAAGACGCAGCTGCTTGCCAAGTGGTGAAGCGACTGAGGCGACTTTGAAAGTGTTAGACGCAGGTGAGCCGCTCCGTTCTGGTAACGTGCTGCTTACAAATATGAACCGTTATTAGTTTGTTATCATTTTTACCTTTGGCAGTGCCGATATTTGCACATAAACCACAGTGTAATGAAATGCAGCGCAACAATGAGCACATTAATTACAAATGTTGTGGATCGTTGGTCTTGTCCTTCATTGATGGTGATGGGATGGAGAAGTTGAATCCAGCAGAGGGGTGAAGACTTTAGTGTCCAAGTAGAAAATACGCCTGTACCTCAACAAATATGCTTTAAATACTGGTGTGATTAAGAGCAGGTTGTCTACTGATCTGAAGGTTGGCGGTTCGATCCCCAGCTCCTCCAATACCAAAGTGTCCTTGGGCAAGACACTGAACCCCAAGTTGCTTCTTTGGCAGCTCAGTCACCATTAGTGTGTGAATGGGTGAATGAGAAACCCACTGTAAAGCTCTTTGGATACCACTAAGGTAGAAAAAGGCGCTCTATAAATGAAGACCGTTTACCATTTAGAACTATAACCAACTGGATAGAAACCTGCCAGGTTAAGCTGCACGGCTAATTTTCATCCAGTGTCCAGATGTGTTGATGGCAGCAGTTTAAAATCTTCATGTGCTTGAGTTGAATTTAGCCTTTAAAGTGTTTTTTTACATGTTTGTCTCCTCGTCTTTTAGCTCGGACGCACCGAGACAGCCGTGAACAACCTGAACCCGGTGTTCGGGGTGAAGTTTCAGGTCGACTACCACTTTGAAGAAATCCAGAAGCTTCGCTTTGCCATGTTCGACGAGGACAAATGTGCCACGCAGCTCTACGAACACGACTTCCTGGGAGAGTTTATCTGCACACTGGGAGTGGTACTAAATGATTAATTTTTATCAGTCGTTATTAAGTAGGATGAGGCTCTAAGCAATTTCTGGTTTTTCTTTGCCTCTGTTCCATTTTTACTCACTGTGAGTTCATTTTTCACTGCAATATAAAGTCCTGCACCTCTATGGAAACAGAGCAACCATGACTAGAAGTAGAGAGAACTCAGAAGCATCTTCTGTGCAGTAAAACACAGTTATAATGCTATAAATCATAAAAAAAAGAAAAAACAAATGTTGAATTTCTCTAGTAATGTATTTTACAAAAAATTTAAAAACCTGTAATCAACCTGTACAACATTTCTCCAAGTGGCCACGGGTCCTATCAATGCTGGGAAAAATATTGGTGACTCTATGTACTATACATCCATCCATCCATTATCTATACACCGTGTAATCCTTTATCACAGGGCAGACAACCAAGCACATTCTCATTCACACCTACGGGCAATTCAGAATAATCAATTAACCTCAGCATGTTTTTGGACTGTGGGAGGAAGCTGGAGTATCCGGTGAAAACCCACACTGCACAGGGAGAACATGCAAACTCCACACAGAAAGATCCCAGGCGTCCTAACCGGGATATGAACCGGGGATCTTCTAGCTGTGAGGCGATGCTGCTAACCACCGAGCCACTGTGCAGCGCCCACACTATACATATTTTACTAATTGTATTGTAGTATATATATAGTTGTAGTAACACTGCCTGCAGTTCAGCCGAAAAGTCCCTGAATTTTTGTCCTGTGGCTTTATGTCGCAACTGAATCACTGATGGCTTCACAGTTGCACCAAGAAGTGCACAATTTTTAGTGTTTTTACAGAATCTTGTTAATTCAAGTGATTTACTTTTGGCAAAATTTTAAAACAATTTTAAACCTACATTTGTTTAGGTTTTGCGATGGAAGGACGTGTCACCGATGAGTGGGAAAGTTGAAGTTTCTGGCTTTAAAAATGGTGCAGTTTTGGTGATTTTTAAAAAAAGAAAATGTGATTTTTTTGGTTTAGAGGGTTAAGAGAAGGAGTTAGCATGAGAAATTAGCAACTAAAGACTGAACTGATTCAAGTCATTAGATTCAGACTATGTTTTTGAGTAGATCAGGCCACCCCAACAGGAAGTTTAAATCCGTACTTTTTATTTCTGTGTTGTGTGTCGTTCACTCATACAGTAAATGATTCCTGTACTGTTTGTCTCTCTTCACTTTCCAACTAGATTGTGTCCAATAAGAAGCTTCACAGACCGTTGATCTTAGCCAATGGGAAGCCAGCTGGCAAAGGATCCATTACGGTAAGAATCAGTCTTTTAAAGGAACTTTCTGTCTGTTTTGAACTCTTTTTATCCGTCTTTCTTCTTGTTATCATCAAAAGTTGCTGGTCATGTTGCTGTTTTACTACAATAGAAATAGTTGCAATTAGGGATTGACTGGTTATCAGCCTGGCCGATTATGATGGCCGATATCTGACATTTTCACGACTATCTGTATCTGTTTTTATTGGTCGATTTCTGATAAATGAAATGCTCTACTTCAGGTCTGATGCAGCCTCCTCTCCCTGTCTGTCGTCACTCCGTGGTCTCAGAAATGTCTCTGAACAAGAAACACAAACCAGGAAATTAGCTTCTCTCACCGTGGCTAAAGCTATGCTAACAGCTAGCAGCTAAGTTAGAAGGGAGCCACAGATTAACCTGAAACAGAGCCTGGAAAACAGTAATTAATAATGCTTTAAGATGTGGACCTTAGTGGGAAATAAAATTGATGGAACAGTGAAAGATTAAGAAAATAGAGAAGTACAGCAGGAGACAAACTGATCAATCTCAGTGGATCCCACATAAACAGAGGAGATAATTTAATCACTCCTGTTTCTATTTTACACATTCAGTTACAGTCACCCTTATTAATGAAGAAGCTTAGTTATGAATGAAAGGCTAGTACATGCTGTTAAAACATTGCATTTATTGTGTATCCGTTCCAAATATCGGCCTTTCTTGAGCACCAGTCATTAGTATTGACCCTGAAAACCCCATATCGGTTGATCCCTAGCTGCAGTTGCTGATCATGTTGATCTGTTTCTGTCTCTGATCCTTGTTGCTGATGTAAATGTTAGTAGTTGTCGGTGTTTCTGCTGCAGCTGATGTTGTAATGCTTTTTTAGATAACAGCTCAGGAGCTGTCTGACAACAGAATCATCACTTTGACCCTGAGTGGGCGTAAACTGGATAAGAAGGTAGGCAGTTAGACCCACACACACACACACACACACACACACACACACACACGCTCAGGATGCAAATACAAACACACGCTCAGAGTGCGTTTGAGCGATGCATACTACTTTAGGACGTGCAAACAAAGCCCACACGTTTACAGTAAAGGTTCTCACACTCGTCACCTCGTTCTGCCAGCCAATGGGCTGTCAGGTAGCTGGAAATGAAAACTGCGGGATCTTTATTTTTATAACAGTTTATTTTCAGTCTTTGATATTTACTGAAAACTCTCTGTGAGCTCCAGCAGTCAGTTCTTCACTGCTTCATTTGATGTATAAAGCTTGGTTTGGAGCAATTAGCATGAATAATAATGAATATAATGAATTAAATACCATCCATCCATCCATTATCTGTACACCGCTTAATCCTCTGTAGGGTCGCGGGGGGACTGGAGCCCATCCCAACCAACTCAGGGCGAAGGAAGGGGACACCCTGAATAGGTCGCCAATCTATCACAGGGCTACATATAGAGACAAACAAGCACACTCTCATTCACACCTACAGACAATTCAGAATCATCAATTAACCTCAGCATGTTTTTGGACTGTGGGAGGAAGCTGGAGAACCTGGTGAAAACCCACAGTGCACAGGGAGAACATGCAAACTCCACACAGAAAGATCCCAGGCGTCCTAACTGGGACGTGAACCGGGGATCTTCTAGCTGTGAGGCGACACTGCTAACCACCGAGCCACCGTGCAGCACCTAAACAAAACAACTACTTGATAAACAAATAAAAATTATAAACAGATGAACCCTCCGAACCTCAAAGCCTACAGGTTTGAAATGCATGTTAAAAATTCAATATTTATCAGAACCACAACAGATAAAAGCGTAAAAATTTGTTGAATTTTCAACTTTCCAACAGTCCTTGAACTAATCATTTGTGAGTCGCTGTTTGGTCACAAAAAT